>JAUCBJ010007797.1:0-30149 GCA_032718475.1 Nemertoderma westbladi
CAAAGCATCCCCCATCTGTAAACAGTACCAAAGTATTTTAAATTTGTTTGGTTTAAAACAAATTATTCGAGATTCTACCAGAATTACCAGTAAAACTTCTACTTTACTAGATCACATCCTTTGTAATAATACCGATATTATTTCTCAATCTGGGGTTTTACCTATAGGTCTAAGCGATCATTTTATAGTTTTTTGCACAAGAAAGACACAAAAATCTTTTTTCGGGGATCATAAAACAGTAACAGTTAGGTCTATGAAAAATTACAGCAAGGAACGCTTTTTAAGTTTGTTAGTTAATTCTGACTGGGAACCCTGTTTTAAGGCCGCTGACATTAACCTTGCGTACACTGTTTTTAAAGATATATTTTTAAAGGCACTTAATACTGTAGCACCAATTAAAGAAATTAGTCTTAAACAACGCACTGAGCCCTGGATGACCTCGGGTATTCTTAGTAATATCAGAGAAAGAGATAACTATTTGTATAAATTTAGGAAATACCGTGTTTTAGCTGATTATAATAATTACTGCAAATATAGAAACCTTGTCCAACGGGAAATAAAAAAAGCTAAATCTGAATATTTGTACAACAAAATAAGTGAGAATAAAGATAATCCTAAAAGTCTATGGTCTACCCTAAAATCTTTAGGTTATAAAAACCTTAAATCTAAATCGAATATTGTTCTGCAAGATAACGGTGAGCTGATTCATGATCATACTCTAGTTAGTAATTTATTTAATAATTATTTTACTAATGTTGCCTCTAATTTAGTTAAGAGGTTACCGTTATCAAGTAATAAATATAGTATAGGGTCCGAAACTCTAAATAATTTTTATTTAGAAAAGTTACAAAATTCAGAAAAGTTATTTTTAAAACCCGTTTCTGAGGATTTCGTTTTTAAAAATCTACTTGGCCTATCAGCCTCAAAAAGTACCGGTCTAGACCTAATACCTGCCCGTTTTCTTAAGGATGGTGCTGAAGTACTTAAAGTGCCTATTACTTTTATTATTAATTACTCTATCGTAGATAATGTAGTACCAGACGAACTGAAATTAGCTAAGGTTGTTCCTCTGTATAAAAAGAATAGTAAAGTAGAACCCTGGAATTACAGACCTGTTAGTATCTTAAGTATTGTATCTAAAATTCTAGAACGTTCTGTTTTTCTACAGCTGGAGGCACATCTTAGTAGGCTAAATCTGATCTATGAACTTCAGTCCGGTTTTCGTAAATCATATTCTACAGACACCTGCCTTATTAACTTAACTGATACAATTAGATGTAATAACGCAAAGGGTTTATATACTGGTATGGTAATGTTGGACCTACAAAAGGCTTTCGATACTGTAGATCACGAAATTCTGCTTGGTAAGTTAGGCCTGATGGGTGTAGGTTCTATAGACTGGTTCAAGTCCTACCTGTCAGACAGAGGTCAAACTGTAGTCATTAGCAAATCGCTGTCTACTGTACAAGAGATTACCTGTGGTGTACCGCAAGGTAGTATATTAGGTCCTCTGCTTTTTGTATGCTATGTAAATGATATGATAAGTAGTATAGATCCCGATTTTAAACTCATTTTATATGCCGACGACAGTGCTCTTATTTTCTCTCATAAAGATCCTATCCATATTTCCCAAAAGTTAAGTGCAGTTCTAGAATCCTGTAATGAGTGGTTGGATGATAATAAGCTATCCATTCACTACGGTAAAACTGAAAGTATTTTGTTTGGTTCCAAAAGAAAGTTAAAGAAGGTAACTAAGTTTGAAGTCACTAGTAATGGACATAAGATTGAAAATAAAAAGGAAGTTAAATATTTAGGCGCCACATTGGATAACTGCTTATCAGGAGAAAGTACAGTGAAAAATATTTTCTCGAAAGTTAACAGTAGGCTTAGGTTTCTATACAGAAATAAAAATAGTTTGAACACCGACTCCCGCAAGTTACTTTGCTCTTCTTTAATACAGTGTCACATGGACTATGCGTGCTCTTCTTGGTATGAAGGCTTAACCAAACAGCTTAAATGTAAATTACAAGTAGCTCAGAATAAAGTAGTACGATTTATTAAAGACTACAAACCTAGGCACCACCTAACTCCAGATGACTTTTCTGAATCTGGACTACTTAACTTAGATAGTAGAGTTAAGCAGCTACGCCTTAACCATGTGCATAAAGTGTATAATGGTAAATGTCCCAATTACCTAAAACAAAAATTCAACAGAGTACGCGATACACACTCTTACAGTACCAGAGCTAGTGCTTCAAACTTCTACCTCCCGAATTGTAAATCCTTTGAATCTGATACTTTCTTTTTTAACGGCATAAAAAATTGGAACGCTCTGCCTAATGAAATTAAAAACCTAAATAATCAACATTCTTTTAAATCTGCAGTTAAATCTCACCTCCGTGTGCAATGTAAAAATAGGTACAATAGTCCTACAGTAAGTTATTAGTTTATTAATTATTTACTATTTATACTGTAATTACGTTTTATAATAAATTGTTCTGTACATTACATCTTTATCGTTGAGTCGGGCATTGTCACGCTCTCGGTAAAGTTGTACATGTACATAGTGTAATTACGTTTTATATTGGTTTTAGGTTAGCGTAGTGTAATATTGTATTTGTAACCAAGTAACATAAAGGACCCCCTTGGAAATAAGCTGCAAAGCTTTAGGGGTAATCCTATATGTTATGTTGGACAATACCTTTATACCGGTACATTGTTTGGTGTATTTGTTATTGTTTTTACATAATGTATAAATAAATCTATCTATCTATCTATAGGCCCAGATTACTAGAAGGGTAGATAGATAGAATCACGGGGTTAATTAAGGCAAGGCCCAGATTACTAGAAGGGTAGATAGATAGAATCACGGGGTTAATTAAGGCAAGGACCAGATTACTAGAAGGGTAGATAGATAGAATCACGGGGTTAATTAAGGCAAGGACCAGATTACTAGAAGGGTAGATAGATAGAATCACGGGGTTAATTAAGGCAAGGCCAGATTACTAGAAGGGTAGATAGATAGAATCACGGGGGTTAATTAAGGCAAGGACCAGATTACTAGAAGGGTAGATAGATAGAATCACGGGGTTAATTAAGGCAAGGCCCAGATTACTAGAAGGGTAGATAGATAGAATCACGAGGTTAATTAAGGCAAGGCCCAGATTACTAGAAGGGTAGATAGATAGAATCACGGGGTTAATTAAGGCAGGACCATAATAAGGCATGAATAAGGTTGTTAATTAAGGCAAGTAAGATAAATAGGTGACTGAAGATTGATTTCAACAGCTGTTAGTTATTTGTATATTAATCACGTTTGGTAATGAGCGTCTGTCTAGATTAATTTATTATTATATATTATTAAAGTACTTTTTAGGTTTTTTTGAGCTACCATGAAAAATAATGAGAATAAAAAGTTAGTAAATTTCCGAATTTATTTTGCCTCTGCGTTTTTTGAGGCTTTTTGATCGCTCTCTTAGCCACAGGACTACTTTTTTTTACTTGTTTTTTAATGTAGGAAAATAACCTCACGGTTATTTTTCTTAGAGCACCATATAGTCAATTGCGCCGTAAATAATAACTTAATTAATTTGTTAAAATCACAAATTGATTTTTAAAAAGTAGAAGTACGTAAGTTAAAAACATGGTAACACAAATTAAATCATGAATCGAATTTAACAATGTATGTAGGCCATTTTTACTTAGTTTTTGTGCCCATGCAAAGTCTATAATATTTTAAAGGGTATGAAATAATCATTTTTCTGCTATTTCTAAGTATACGTTTCCAAAATTATTTATTATGAATAATCTAAATGATATGTTATCATAAATAATAATATTATTTTGTAATTGTTTCATTGTATGTTGTACGTATAATAATAAATATTGTCCGCTTACTTTAATGACAATACATTTATTCGAATAAAATTCTATCCTTAAAACATCTTTATGAATTTTCCACTACTAGTCCGAGCGAGCTCGACAGATATCTTTTAATAGGCCTTAAAGCAAAAGGCCCAGATAATTAAAGGTTAAAGGTAATGTGTTGTTGGGTGAATCTGTTTAATATTCAGCGTGGATCTCATAAGTTGGTAGATTATATATTTTACTGTCATTACTCATTAATGTGTGATTCCCATTTACCCCGCCTGGGGGTGTATATATATATATATTATAAGTTGATAGATTGATACGTTTTGGAAAGGAGACCATCTTTCGATCACACTCCTATTAGCCCATATTAGTATATATATATATTAATATGCCCCCCCCCCACCCCAACTTATATGTACTATATATTCTACTATATCTACTATATATTTCTATAAGCCCCCCCCCCCCCCCCCCCACCCAACCTTACCTCGTCGCACAGACCATACTGAGCATTGTCACGACAGAGTTCTATACCGGGCCGACACGTTCTGTTCTCTAATCGGGTCATTGCGAGTTTCAACGGATTATTTTTAGCTCGAATCGCCTCCTCTAATTTCTGAATATCGTCTTCCATTTCTTTGATTTCCTTCTCTAGAAAATGCAGGCAATCGGTGTATTGATATATATTTACAAAAGAAGACGCCTGTTTGTATGTTTATATGTCTCCCACTTACGTAGCGGTAGTGTGGGGCGAGCCACGAAGTCAAGGTTGCTCTTTGCTTAGCGGTGCAATTAGTGGAAAGTCTGTCGACGTCGTTGTTGAAATGTTTGAACGCCAATAACAGTATATGTTAGGTCAAATATTGATAAATGGAAATAAACTTGGTACAGTACATACACATAATGTTGTCTATCAAAATATTATAAATTCTTCTACAAACAGACATTCTTCAATAATTCTTCTGTCGGCTGTTAGGGGGCGAATTGTAAGAAATCGAGAAGTAGCTATAACATCTAGCATAGCAGCTTCTGTTGTTCAACTCTATCATCTTTCCCCTTCTATCAGCTACCAACCTGTGGCTTCTGTTGCTCAACTATATTATCTTACTGCCTTCTATCAGCTACCAACCTGTGGCTTCTGTTGTTCAACTCTATTATCTTACTGCCTTCTATCAGCCACCAACCTGTGGCTTCTGTTGTTCAACTCTATTATCTTTCCCCTTCTATCAGCCACCAACCTGTGGCTTCTGTTGTTCAACTCTATTATCTTTCCCCTTCTATCAGCTACCAACCTGTGGCTTCTGTTGCTCAACTATATTATCTTACTGCCTTCTATCAGCTACCAACCTGTGGCTTCTGTTGCTCAACTCTATTATCTTACTGCCTTCTATCAGCTACCAACCTGTGGCTTCTGTTGTTCAACTCTATTATCTTACTGCCTTCTATCAGCCACCAACCTGTGGCTTCTGTTGTTCAACTCTATTATCTTACTGCCTTCTATCAGCCACCAACCTGTGGCTTCTGTTGTTCAACTCTATTATCTTTCCCCTTCTATCAGCCACCAACCTGTGGCTTCTGTTGTTCAACTCTATTATCTTTCCCCTTCTATCAGCTACCAACCTGTGGCTTCTGTTGCTCAACTATATTATCTTACTGCCTTCTATCAGCTACCAACCTGTGGCTTCTGTTGCTCAACTCTATTATCTTACTGCCTTCTATCAGCTACCAACCTGTGGCTTCTGTTGTTCAACTCTATTATCTTACTGCCTTCTATCAGCCACCAACCTGTGGCTTCTGTTGTTCAACTCTATTATCTTACTGCCTTCTATCAGCCACCAACCTGTGGCTTCTGTTGTTCAACTCTATTATCTTTCCCCTTCTATCAGCCACCAACCTGTGGCTTCTGTTGTTCAACTCTATCATCTTTCCCCTTCTATCAGCTACCAACCTGTGGCTTATGTTGTTCAACTCTATCATCTTTCCCCTTCTTATCAGCTACCAACCTGTGGCTTCTGTTGCTCAACTCTATTATCTTACTGCCTTCTATCAGCTACCAACCTGTGGCTTCTGTTGCTCAACTCTATTATCTTACTGCCTTCTATCAGCTACCAACCTGTGGCTTCTGTTGTTCAACTCTATTATCTTACTGCCTTCTATCAGCCGCCAACCTGTGGCTTCTGTTGCTCAACTCTATTATCTTACTGCCTTCTATCAGCTACCAACCTGTGGCTTCTGTTGCTCAACTCTATTATCTTACTGCCTTCTATCAGCCACCAACCTGTGGCTTCTGTTGTTCAACTCTATTATCTTACTGCCTTCTATCAGCCACCAACCTGTGGCTTCTGTTGTTCAACTCTATCATCTTTCCCCTTCTATCAGCTACCAACCTGTGGCTTCTGTTGTTCAACTCTATCATCTTTCCCCTTCTATCAGCTACCAACCTGTGGCTTCTGTTGTTCAACTCTATTATCTTACTGCCTTCTATCAGCTACCAACCTGGGGCTTCTGTTGTTCAACTCTATTATCTTACTGCCTTCTATCAGCCACCAACCTGTGGCTTCTGTTGTTCAACTCTATTATCTTTCCCCTTCTATCAGCCACCAACCTGTGGCTTCTGTTGTTCAACTCTATCATCTTTCCCCTTCTATCAGCCACCAACCTGTGGCTTCTGTTGTTCAATTATCGTACTGCCTTCTATCAGCCACCAACCTGTGGCTTCTGTTGCTCAACTCTATTATCTTACTGCCTTCTATCAGCCACCAACCTGTGGCTTCTGTTGTTCAACTCTATTATCTTACTGCCTTCTATCAGTCACCAACCTGTGGCTTCTGTTGTTCAACTCTATTATCTTTCCCCTTCTATCAGCCACCAACCTGTGGCTTCTGTTGTTCAACTCTATTATCTTACTGCCTTCTATCAGCCACCAACCTGTGGCTTCTGTTGCTCAACTCTATTATCTTACTGCCTTCTATCAGCTACCAACCTGTGGCCTCTGTTGCTCAACTCTATTATCTTACTGCCTTCTATCAGCCACCAACCTGTGGCTTCTGTTGCTCAACTCTATTATCTTTCCCCTTCTATCAGCTACCAACCTGTGGCTTCTGTTGCTCAACTCTATTATCTTACTGCCTTCTATCAGCCACCAACCTGTGGCTTCTGTTGCTCAACTCTATTATCTTTCCCCTTCTATCAGCCACCAACCTGTGGCTTCTGTTGCTCAACTCTATTATCTTACTGCCTTCTATCAGCTATATTATCTTACTGCCTTCTATCAGCCACCAACCTGTGGCTTCTGTTGTTCAACTCTATTATCTTACTGCCTTCTATCAGCCACCAACCTGTGGCTTATGTTGCTCAACTCTATCATCTTTCCCCTTCTATCAGCTACCAACCTGTGGCTTCTGTTGCTCAACTCTATTATCTTACTGCCTTCTATCAGCTACCAACCTGTGGCCTCTGTTGCTCAACTCTATTATCTTACTGCCTTCTATCAGCCACCAACCTGTGGCTTCTGTTGCTCAACTCTATTATCTTTCCCCTTCTATCAGCCACCAACCTGTGGCTTCTGTTGCTCAACTCTATTATCTTACTGCCTTCTATCAGCTATATTATCTTACTGCCTTCTATCAGCCACCAACCTGTTGCTTCTGTTGTTCAACTCTATTATCTTACTGCCTTCTATCAGCCACCAACCTGTGGCTTCTGTTGTTCAACTCTATTATCTTACTGCCTTCTATCAGCCACCAACCGGTGGCTTCTGTTGTTCAACTCTATTATCTTTCCCCTTCTATCAGCCACCAACCTGTGGCTTCTGTTGTTCAACTCTATTATCTTACTGCCTTCTATCAGCCACCAACCTGTGGCTTCTGTTGCTCAACTCTATTATCTTACTGCCTTCTATCAGCTACCAACCTGTGGCCTCTGTTGCTCAACTCTATTATCTTACTGCCTTCTATCAGCCACCAACCTGTGGCTTCTGTTGCTCAACTCTATTATCTTTCCCCTTCTATCAGCTACCAACCTGTGGCTTCTGTTGCTCAACTCTATTATCTTACTGCCTTCTATCAGCCACCAACCTGTGGCTTCTGTTGTTCAACTCTATCATCTTTCCCCTTCTATCAGCTACCAACCTGTGGCTTCTGTTGTTCAACTCTATTATCTTACTGCCTTCTATCAGCTACCAACCTGGGGCTTCTGTTGTTCAACTCTATTATCTTACTGCCTTCTATCAGCCACCAACCTGTGGCTTCTGTTGTTCAACTCTATTATCTTTCCCCTTCTATCAGCCACCAACCTGTGGCTTCTGTTGTTCAACTCTATCATCTTTCCCCTTCTATCAGCCACCAACCTGTGGCTTCTGTTGTTCAACTCTATTATCTTACTGCCTTCTATCAGCCACCAACCTGTGGCTTCTGTTGCTCAACTCTATTATCTTACTGCCTTCTATCAGCCACCAACCTGTGGCTTCTGTTGTTCAACTCTATTATCTTACTGCCTTCTATCAGCCACCAACCTGTGGCTTCTGTTGTTCAACTCTATTATCTTTCCCCTTCTATCAGCCACCAACCTGTGGCTTCTGTTGTTCAACTCTATTATCTTACTGCCTTCTATCAGCCACCAACCTGTGGCTTCTGTTGCTCAACTCTATTATCTTACTGCCTTCTATCAGCTACCAACCTGTGGCCTCTGTTGCTCAACTCTATTATCTTACTGCCTTCTATCAGCCACCAACATGTGGCTTCTGTTGCTCAACTCTATTATCTTTCCCCTTCTATCAGCTACCAACCTGTGGCTTCTGTTGCTCAACTCTATTATCTTACTGCCTTCTATCAGCCACCAACCTGTGGCTTCTGTTGCTCAACTCTATTATCTTTCCCCTTCTATCAGCCACCAACCTGTGGCTTCTGTTGCTCAACTCTATTATCTTACTGCCTTCTATCAGCTATATTATCTTACTACCTTCTATCAGCCACCAACCTGTGGCTTCTGTTGTTCAACTCTATTATCTTACTGCCTTCTATCAGCCACCAACCTGTGGCTTATGTTGCTCAACTCTATCATCTTTCCCCTTCTATCAGCTACCAACCTGTGGCTTCTGTTGCTCAACTCTATTATCTTACTGCCTTCTATCAGCTACCAACCTGTGGCCTCTGTTGCTCAACTCTATTATCTTACTGCCTTCTATCAGCCACCAACCTGTGGCTTCTGTTGCTCAACTCTATTATCTTTCCCCTTCTATCAGCCACCAACCTGTGGCTTCTGTTGCTCAACTCTATTATCTTACTGCCTTCTATCAGCTATATTATCTTACTGCCTTCTATCAGCCACCAACCTGTGGCTTCTGTTGTTCAACTCTATTATCTTACTGCCTTCTATCAGCCACCAACCTGTGGCTTCTGTTGTTCAACTCTATTATCTTACTGCCTTCTATCAGCCACCAACATGTGGCTGCTGTTGTTCAACTCTATTATCTTACTGCCTTCTATCAGCCACCAACCTGTGGCTTCTGTTGCTCAACTCTATTATCTTACTGCCTTCTATCAGCTACCAACCTGTGGCTTCTGTTGTTCAACTCTATTATCTTTCCCCTTCTATCAGCCACCAACATGTGGCTTCTGTTGTTCAACTCTATTATCTTACTGCCTTCTATCAGCCACCAACCTGTGGCTTCTGTTGTTCAACTCTATTATATTTCCCCTTCTATCAGCCACCAACCTGTGGCTTCTGTTGTTCAACTCTATTATATTTCCCCTTCTATCAGCCACCAACCTGTGGCTTCTGTTGCTCAACTCTATTATCTTTCCCCTTCTATCAGCCACCAACCTGTGGCTTCTGTTGTTCAACTCTATTATCTTACTGCCTTCTATCAGCCACCAACCTGTGGCTTCTGTTGCTCAACTCTATTATCTTACTGCCTTCTATCAGCTACCAACCTGTGGCTTCTGTTGTTCAACTCTATTATCTTTCCCCTTCTATCAGCCACCAACCTGTGGCTTATGTTGCTCAACTCTATTATCTTACTGCCTTCTATCAGCCACCAACCTGTGGCTTCTGTTGTTCAACTCTATTATCTTTCCCCTTCTATCAGCCACCAACCTGTGGCTTATGTTGCTCAACTCTATTATCTTTCCCCTTCTATCAGCCACCAACCTGTGGCTTCTGTTGTTCAACTCTATTATATTTCCCCTTCTATCAGCCACCAACCTGTGGCTTCTGTTGTTCAACTCTATTATCTTACTGCCTTCTATCAGCCACCTACCTGTGGCTTCTGTTGTTCAACTCTATTATATTTCCCCTTCTATCAGCCACCAACCTGTGGCTTCTGTTGTTCAACTCTATTATCTTACTGCCTTCTATCAGCTACCAACCTGTGGCTTCTGTTGTTCAACTCTATTATATTTCCCCTTCTATCAGCAACCAACCTGTGGCTTCTGTTGTTCAACTCTATCATCTTTCCCATTCTATCAGCCACCAACCTGTGGCTTCTGTTGCTCAACTCTATTATCTTACTGCCTTCTATCAGCCACCAACCTGTGGCTTCTGTTGTTCAACTCTATTATATTTCCCCTTCTATCAGCCACCAACCTGTGGCTTCTGTTGTTCAACTCTATCATCTTTCCCCTTCTATCAGCCACCAACCTGTGGCTTCTGTTGCTCAACTCTATTATCTTACTGCCTTCTATCAGCCACCAACCTGTGGCTTCTGTTGTTCAACTCTATTATATTTCCCCTTCTATCAGCCACCAACCTGTGGCTTCTGTTGTTCAACTCTATTATCTTTCCCCTTCTATCAGCCACCAACCTGTGGCTTCTGTTGCTCAACTCTATTATCTTACTGCCTTCTATCAGCCACCAACCTGTGGCTTCTGTTGTTCAACTCTATTATCTTTCCCCTTCTATCAGCCACCAACCTGTGGCTTCTGTTGTTCAACTCTATTATCTTACTGCCTTCTATCAGCCACCAACCTGTGGCTTCTGTTGCTCAACTCTATTATCTTACTGCCTTCTATCAGCTACCAACCTGTGGCTTATGTTGCTCAACTCTATTATCTTTCCCCTTCTATCAGCCACCAACCTGTGGCTTCTGTTGTTCAACTCTATTATATTTCCCCTTCTATCAGCCACCAACCTGTGGCTTCTGTTGTTCAACTCTATCATCTTTCCCCTTCTATCAGCCACCAACCTGTGGCTTCTGTTGCTCAACTCTATTATCTTACTGCCTTCTATCAGCTACCAACCTGTGGCTTCTGTTGTTCAACTCTATTATCTTTCCCCTTCTATCAGCCACCAACCTGTGGCTTATGTTGCTCAACTCTATTGTCTTACTGCCTTCTATCAGCCACCAACCTGTGGCTTCTGTTGTTCAACTCTATTATCTTTCCCCTTCTATCAGCCACCAACCTGTGGCTTATGTTGCTCAACTCTATTATCTTTCCCCTTCTATCAGCCACCAACCTGTGGCTTCTGTTGTTCAACT
The DNA here is from genome assembly GCA_032718475.1 of Nemertoderma westbladi. Classification (NCBI taxonomy): domain Eukaryota; kingdom Metazoa; phylum Xenacoelomorpha; order Nemertodermatida; family Nemertodermatidae; genus Nemertoderma; species Nemertoderma westbladi. The sequence continues at coordinate 11,351 of JAUCBJ010007797.1, forward strand.
CTATTATATTTCCCCTTCTATCAGCCACCAACCTGTGGCTTCTGTTGTTCAACTCTATTATCTTTCCCCTTCTATCAGCCACCAACCTGTGGCTTCTGTTGCTCAACTCTATTATCTTTCCCCTTCTATCAGCCACCAACCTGTGGCTTCTGTTGTTCAACTCTATTATATTTCCCCTTCTATCAGCCACCAACCTGTGGCTTCTGTTGTTCAACTCTATTATCTTACTGCCTTCTATCAGCCACCAACCTGTGGCTTCTGTTGCTCAACTCTATTATCTTACTGCCTTCTATCAGCCACCAATCTGTGGCTTCTGTTGCTCAACTCTATTATCTTACTGCCTTCTATCAGCCACCAACCTGTGGCTTCTGTTGCTCAACTCTATTATCTTTCTGCCTTTTATCAGCCACCAACCTGTGGCTTCTGTTGCTCAACTCTATTATCTTTCTGCCTTTTATCAGCCACCAACCTGTGGCTTCTGTTGCTCAACTCTATTATCTTACTGCCTTCTATCAGCCACCAATCTGTGGCTTCTGTTGCTCAACTCTATTATCTTACTGCCTTCTATCAGCCACCAACCTGTGGCTTCTGTTGCTCAACTCTATTATCTTTCTGCCTTTTATCAGCCACCAACCTGTGGCTTCTGTTGCTCAACTCTATTATCTTACTGCCTTCTATCAGCCACCAACCTGTGGCTTCTGTTGTTCAACTCTATTATCTTACTGCCTTCTATCAGCTACCAACCTGTGGCTTCTGTTGTTCAACTCTATTATATTTCCCCTTCTATCAGCAACCAACCTGTGGCTTCTGTTGTTCAACTCTATCATCTTTCCCCTTCTATCAGCCACCAACCTGTGGCTTCTGTTGCTCAACTCTATTATCTTACTGCCTTCTATCAGCCACCAACCTGTGGCTTCTGTTGTTCAACTCTATTATATTTCCCCTTCTATCAGCCACCAACCTGTGGCTTCTGTTGCTCAACTCTATTATCTTTCCCCTTCTATCAGCCACCAACCTGTGGCTTCTGTTGCTCAACTCTATTATCTTACTGCCTTCTATCAGCCACCAACCTGTGGCTTATGTTGCTCAACTCTATTATCTTTCCCCTTCTATCAGCCACCAACCTGTGGCTTCTGTTGTTCAACTCTATTATATTTCCCCTTCTATCAGCCACCAACCTGTGGCTTCTGTTGTTCAACTCTATCATCTTTCCCCTTCTATCAGCCACCAACCTGTGGCTTCTGTTGCTCAACTCTATTATCTTACTGCCTTCTATCAGCTACCAACCTGTGGCTTCTGTTGTTCAACTCTATTATCTTTCCCCTTCTATCAGCCACCAACCTGTGGCTTATGTTGCTCAACTCTATTATCTTACTGCCTTCTATCAGCCACCAACCTGTGGCTTCTGTTGTTCAACTCTATTATCTTTCCCCTTCTATCAGCCACCAACCTGTGGCTTATGTTGCTCAACTCTATTATCTTTCCCCTTCTATCAGCCACCAACCTGTGGCTTCTGTTGTTCAACTCTATTATATTTCCCCTTCTATCAGCCACCAACCTGTGGCTTCTGTTGTTCAACTCTATTATCTTTCCCCTTCTATCAGCCACCAACCTGTGGCTTATGTTGCTCAACTCTATTATCTTTCCCCTTCTATCAGCCACCAACCTGTGGCTTCTGTTGTTCAACTCTATTATATTTCCCCTTCTATCAGCCACCAACCTGTGGCTTCTGTTGTTCAACTCTATTATCTTACTGCCTTCTATCAGCCACCAACCTGTGGCTTCTGTTGTTCAACTCTATTATCTTCCCCCTTCTATCAGCCACCAACCTGTGGCTTATGTTGCTCAACTCTATTATCTTTCCCCTTCTATCAGCCACCAACCTGTGGCTTCTGTTGTTCAACTCTATTATATTTCCCCTTCTATCAGCCACCAACCTGTGGCTTCTGTTGTTCAACTCTATTATCTTACTGCCTTCTATCAGCCACCAACCTGTGGCTTCTGTTGCTCAACTCTATTATCTTACTGCCTTCTATCAGCCACCAATCTGTGGCTTCTGTTGCTCAACTCTATTATCTTACTGCCTTCTATCAGCCACCAACCTGTGGCTTCTGTTGCTCAACTCTATTATCTTTCTGCCTTTTATCAGCCACCAACCTGTGGCTTCTGTTGCTCAACTCTATTATCTTTCTGCCTTTTATCAGCCACCAACCTGTATTTTCTTTCTGCCACTCATCCTCATCCTTTGCTTTCTCCATATCGTGGATCCGTTTCCGCAATGCGTACTCCGTCGCTTGTCTCTGAGCTTCTACATCGTTTGCCGTTTTCGCTATCGTTGCCTTTACGGCTTCCCGCAGCGTTTTGGACGCCTTCATCTCAGCATCTGCGCGGGATTTGTTGTACCTGGAATAATAAATGTATCATAATTGAGAATAAATACATTATTCCCTGAGTGTAAGAAAATTCGCATTCACACCATTTATCACTAAGCAAAAACTAATAGGAATAACACAAACTCAGGTGATCACATGAAAATTATAAAATTTAAAGTGAATAGCGCGGACTGAAGCGCGGACATTCAAAGCGCGGACATTCAAAGCGCGGACATTCAAAGCGCGGACATTCAAAGCTGGTGATTGATTGACATCTGGTGGGAATATTAAATTATTGCATGATGTATATTTTTTGCAAGGTGTCATTATCACCATTTTCACTGGAAATTAATTAATTGGAAATAATAAACCTAACAGCCTAACATCATAGCAATTTGTAGCAGGCCAATAACAACTAAACTAAATCATATCTATATACAAAACAAAGCGATCTATAATTATTTAGAGGTTAGTAAACAATCGATTTCTAGACACTAAACTACAGTAAACGACCTCTTTGAACCTCACTAACCAACATGCTCAACAACTCACCTGCTAAATTCGTGCCATTCCTGTGGAGTAACACTTCCTTTTGGAGTTCTTGTAGAATTATAAATGAAACATATCTCAGGGTCGTCTTCAGTTAGGTCCCGTTGTTCCGTATCAATATCCAAAGCAATGTTCTTGTATAAGAGATCTCGGTTCACTTGTTCTCTCGCCTCTTCCAGTCTGTTTGGATTAAATTAATAAACAAAAGAACCATTAACCCTATTAGTACAGGGCTATTTTACGTAAACGTCTGATGTTTTGTTTGTACGTAGGTATCACTTGTCTGAATCCGACCGAAAAAAAAAATTTCGAAAAAATGTACTGGGGTGGTTATATTGCAGCACCAAAATTACAAGTAGTGCACAATTTTCACAAAATTTGAAAGTTACATTTTCGGCTAATTATTTTTCACTACAGGTTTTTTGGGGTGCAAAATACATTGGAAAATATTTAAAAATGATATGATTACTATAAATGGCTGTTTAGTCCTCTCTGCGCAGGAAAAAAAATGAAAAAAACAAGTAACCAGCACTTTTCAGTTAGAACGCAAAATTTTTAATTCACATTATGCTATAAATTCACATTTTCAGGTTTTCGAGGGCGCTGATTCTAATGGAATACATTTCTAATATGCCAGATCATTGCTACTTGTATTTTTCGGCGTAATTTGGCAAATTTTGGTGCTAGCACCAAATTTCGTACCCATCACAAAAAAGTACAAGTTTGCGATGTCCAGTGCTGTTTTTATTGATTCCATCGGATTCAGGACCCTCATAAACCCGTATAACGCAAGAAACAAGGTGATACTATCTACTTATCTATTTGCATATTTTCCAAAATTTGGTGCTGGCACAACAATTTTCACCCACCGGCGAAAAATACAAGTTTGAGAACGCTTATGAAATTTTTACTGATTCCATTGAATACAGAACCATCACAAACCCGTATAACGCAAGAAACAAGGTGACACAATCAATTGATATATTTGATGGTTTTCAAAATTTGGTGCTAGCACAACATTTTGCACCCACATCCGAAAAATACAAGTTTGAGATGTCTAGTTCGATAATTATATTTTCCATTGAATTCAGAACAGCCATAAACCTCTAAAACGCAAGAAATAAATTGTCACAAGCAATTTTATATATTGAATGGATTTTCAAAATTTCGTGCTAGCACCAAAATTTGCACACAGCACCGAAAAATACAAGTTTGATACGCTTGGTGCAACTCGTATATATCCAGAACCCCAAAAAACCCCAATTGCGTATAAAACAAGTTTCAAACAATCAATTTACAAAATTGACTTATTTCAAAAATTGGTGCTGGCACCAAAATTTGGCACCCATCGAAAAAAACAAGTTTGAAATTTCTAAATCAATTTATATGAATTCCATCCAATTTCTAACACCAAAAAACCGGTGTAAATCAAAAATAGAAATGTTACAATTCATAATTAATGAAATGTAATTTTCAAAAAACGTCTCAAAAAAAGTGCCAAAAGTAGGGTTAAAAAATGGTGCTATAACTCGAAAAGTACCCAATATTTTTGAAAACGGTTTTCACTATCATGAAGAAAATTGATTTTTAGGAAAAGTCATAAAATTTCAGATTCCCAACTGCGTTTGTTTCAGAATTATAATAAAAAAACCACGGGAAGGGTCATTCATATTGACCCCCCCCCCCCCGGGTTTAATAGGGTTAAATTTGTACCATTGTATGAGGGCACGTGTCTACTAAATAATTAATTAAGCCTATGAATAATCGCAATGGTGTATATATTTTCATAGAGTTTAATTTTTATATACTATACCTGCAAAGTTGTTCGAAGCTTTCAGCGCACTTCTGTTGAAGAGCTTTCTTTGCTCCTTCAATGACTTTCACCTCATTCCGTAGCTCTTCCTCAACAAGGTCGTCTACAAGGTCAATGTCTCGTCTTCCATCTCTCACAGTTAGGTTGTCCTGGGCAACGTCTAATGGCAACGCCTAGATGGGTCGATATTTTGATGATTAATTAGTTTCATTGCCACTCAATGGTATGTGAGATTAGTTTACACTAAACAGCTCCACCCACTGTAGTTAACAGACACAATGTATAGGATATTGTTCACACTAAACTGCTCCACCCACTGTAGTTATCACACACCGTGGTTTGGGAGATTGTTCACACTAAACAGCTCCACCCACTGTAATTAACACACATCGTGGTATGGGAGATTGTTCACACTAAACTGCTCCACCCACTGTAGTTATCACACACCGTGGTTTGGGAGATTGTTCACACTAAACAGCTCCACCCACTGTAATTAACACACATCGTGGTATGGGAGATTGTTCACACTAAACTGCTCCACCCACTGTAGTTATCACACACCGTGGTTTGGGAGATTGTTCACACTAAACAGCTCCACCCACTGTAATTAACACACATCGTGGTATGGGAGATTGTTCACACTAAACTGCTCCACCCACTGTAGTTATCACACACCGTGGTTTGGGAGATTGTTCACACTAAACAGCTCCACCCACTCCACCCACTGTAATTAACACACACCGCGGTTTGGGAGATTGTTCACACTAAACTGCTCCACCCACTGTAGTTATCACACACCGTGGTTTGGGAGATTCTTCACACTAAACTGCTCCACCCACTGTAGTTATCACACACCGTGGTTTGGGAGATTCTTCACACTAAACAGCTCCACCCACTCCACCCACTGTAATTAACACACACCGCGGTTTGGGAGATTGTTCACACTAAACTGCTCCACCCACTGTAGTTATCACACACCGTGGTTTGGGAGATTCTTCACACTAAACTGCTCCACCCACTGTAGTTATCACACACCGTGGTTTGGGAGATTGTTCACACTAAACAGCTCCACCCACTGTAATTAACACACATCGTGGTATGGGAGATTGTTCACACTAAACTGCTCCACCCACTGTAGTTATCACACACCGTGGTTTGGGAGATTGTTCACACTAAACTGCTCCACCCACTGTAGTTATCACACACCGTGGTTTGGGAGATTGTTCACACTAAACTGCTCCACCTACTGTAGTTAACACACAGCGTGGTATGGGAGATTGTTCACACTAAACTGCTCCACCCACTGTAGTTATCACACACCGTGGTTTGGGAGATTGTTCACACTAAACAGCTCCACCCACTGTAATTAACACACATCGTGGTATGGGAGATTGTTCACACTAAACTGCTCCACCCACTGTAGTTATCACACACCGTGGTTTGGGAGATTGTTCACACTAAACAGCTCCACCCACTGTAATTAACACACATCGTGGTATGGGAGATTGTTCACACTAAACTGCTCCACCCACTGTAGTTATCACACACCGTGGTTTGGGAGATTGTTCACACTAAACAGCTCCACCCACTCCACCCACTGTAGTTATCACACACCGTGGTTTGGGAGATTGTTCACACTAAACAGCTCCACCCACTGTAATTAACACACATCGTGGTATGGGAGATTGTTCACACTAAACTGCTCCACCCACTGTAGTTATCACACACCGTGGTTTGGGAGATTGTTCACACTAAACTGCTCCACCTACTGTAGTTATCACACACCGTGGTTTGGGAGATTGTTCACACTAAACAGCTCCACCCACTCCACCCACTGTAGTTATCACACACCGTGGTTTGGGAGATTGTTCACACTAAACAGCTCCACCCACTGTAATTAACACACATCGTGGTATGGGAGATTGTTCACACTAAACTGCTCCACCCACTGTAGTTATCACACACCGTGGTTTGGGAGATTGTTCACACTAAACAGCTCCACCCACTCCACCCACTGTAGTTATCACACACCGTGGTTTGGGAGATTGTTCACACTAAACAGCTCCACCCACTGTAGTTATCACACACCGTGGTTTGGGAGATTGTTCACACTAAACAGCTCCACCCACTCCACCCACTGTAGTTATCACACACCGTGGTTTGGGAGATTGTTCACACTAAACAGCTCCACCCACTGTAATTAACACACATCGTGGTATGGGAGATTGTTCACACTAAACTGCTCCACCCACTGTAGTTATCACACACCGTGGTTTGGGAGATTGTTCACACTAAACAGCTCCACCCACTGTAATTAACACACATCGTGGTATGGGAGATTGTTCACACTAAACTGCTCCACCCACTGTAGTTATCACACACCGCGGTTTGGGAGATTGTTCACACTAAACAGCTCCACCCACTGTAATTAACACACAGCGTGGTTTGGGAGATTGTTCACACTAAACAGCTCCACCCACTGTAATTAACACACATCGTGGTATGGGAGATTGTTCACACTAAACTGCTCCACCCACTGTAGTTATCACACACCGTGGTTTGGGAGATTGTTCACACTAAACAGCTCCACCCACTGTAATTAACACACAGCGGGGTTTGGGAGATTGTTCACACTAAACTGCTCCACCCACTGTAGTTATCACACACCGTGGTTTGGGAGATTGTTCACACTAAACAGCTCCACCCACTGTAATTAACACACAGCGGGGTTTGGGAGATTGTTCACACTAAACAGCTCCACCCACTGTAATTAACACACACCGCGGTTTGGGAGATTGTTCACACTAAACAGCTCCACCCACTGTAATTAACACACACCGCGGTTTGGGAGATTGTTCACACTAAACAGCTCCACCCACTGTAATTAACACACAGCGGGGTTTGGGAGATTGTTCACACTAAACAGCTCCACCCACTGTAATTAACACACAGCGGGGTTTGGGAGATTGTTCACACTAAACTGCTCCACCCACTGTAATTAACACACAGCGGGGTTTGGGAGATTGTTCACACTAAACTGCTCCACCCACTGTAATTAACACACACCGCGGTTTGGGAGATTGTTCACACTAAACAGCTCCACCCACTGTAATTAACACACAGCGGGGTTTGGGAGATTGTTCACACTAAACAGCTCCACCCACTGTAATTAACACACACCGCGGTTTGGGAGATTGTTCACACTAAACAGCTCCACCCACTGTAATTAACACACAGCGGGGTTTGGGAGATTGTTCACACTAAACAGCTCCACCCACTGTAATTAACACACAGCGGGGTTTGGGAGATTGTTCACACTAAACTGCTCCACCCACTGTAATTAACACACAGCGGGGTTTGGGAGATTGTTCACACTAAACTGCTCCACCCACTGTAGTTATCACACACCGTGGTTTGGGAGATTGTTCACACTAAACAGCTCCACCCACTGTAATTAACACACATCGTGGTATGGGAGATTGTTCACACTAAACTGCTCCACCCACTGTAGTTATCACACACCGTGGTTTGGGAGATTGTTCACACTAAACAGCTCCACCCACTGTAATTAACACACACCGCGGTTTGGGAGATTGTTCACAGTAAACTTCTCCACCCACTGTAGTTAACACACACCGTGGTTTGGGAGATTGTTCACACTAAACTGCTCCACCTACTGTAGTTAGCACACAGGGGGTTTGGGAGATTGTTCACACTAAACTGCTCCACCCACTGCAGTTAACAAAAACCATGGTATGGGAGATTGTTCACACTAAGCAGCTCCACCCACTGCAGTTAACAAAAACCATGGTATGGGAGATTGTTCACACTAAACTGCTCCACCCACTGTAGTTATCACACACCGTGGTTTGGGAGATTGTTCACACTAAACTGCTCCACCTACTGTAGTTAACACACAGCGTGGTATGGGAGATTGTTCACACTAAACTGCTCCACCCACTGTAGTTAACACACACCGCGGCTAGGGAGATTGTTCACAGTAAACTTCTCCACCCACTGTAGTTAACACACACCGTGGTTTGGGAGATTGTTCACACTAAACTGCTCCACCTACTGTAGTTAGCACACAGGGGGTTTGGGAGATTGTTCACACTAAACTGCTCCACCCACTGTAGTTAACACACACCGTGGTTTGGGAGATTGTTCTCACTAAACTGCTCCACCTACTGTAGTTAGCACACAGGGGGTTTGGGAGATTGTTCACACTAAACTGCTCCACCCACTGCAGTTAACAAAAACCATGGTATGGGAGATTGTTCACACTAAGCAGCTCCACCCACTGCAGTTAACAAAAACCATGGTATGGGAGATTGTTCACACTAAACTGCTCCACCCACTGTAGTTATCACACACCGTGGTTTGGGAGATTGTTCACACTAAACTGCTCCACCTACTGTAGTTAACACACAGCGTGGTATGGGAGATTGTTCACACTAAACTGCTCCACCCACTGTAATTAACACACACCGTGGTTTGGGAGATTGTTCACACTAAACTGCTCCACCTACTGTAGTTAGCACACAGGGGGTTTGGGAGATTGTTCACACTAAACTGCTCCACCCACTGCAGTTAACAAAAACCATGGTATGGGAGATTGTTCACACTAAGCAGCTCCACCCACTGCAGTTAACAAAAACCATGGTATGGGAGATTGTTCACACTAAACTGCTCCACCCACTGTAGTTATCACACACCGTGGTTTGGGAGATTGTTCACACTAAACTGCTCCACCTACTGTAGTTAACACACAGCGTGGTATGGGAGATTGTTCACACTAAACTGCTCCATCCACTGCAGTTATCACACACCGTGGTTTGGGAGATTGTTCACACTAAACAGCTCCACCCACTGTAATTAACACACATCGTGGTATGGGAGATTGTTCACACTAAACTGCTCCACCCACTGTAGTTATCACACACCGTGGTTTGGGAGATTGTTCACACTAAACTGCTCTAACAAATGTAGTTAACACACACCATGTATAGGAGATTGTTCACACTAAACTGCTCCATCCACTGTAGTTAACACACAGCGGGGTTTGGGAGATTGTTCACACTAAACTGCTCCACCCACTGTAATTAACACACAGCGTGGTATGGGAGATTGTTCACACTAAACTGCTCCATCCACTGCAGTTATCACACACCGTGGTTTGGGAGATTGTTCACACTAAACAGCTCCACCCACTGTAATTAACACACATCGTGGTATGGGAGATTGTTCACACTAAACTGCTCCACCCACTGTAGGTAACACACAGCGTGGTATGGGAGATTGTTCACACTAAACTGCTCCACCCACTGTAGTTATCACACACCGTGGTTTGGGAGATTGTTCACACTAAACAGCTCCACCCACTGTAATTAACACACATCATGGTATGGGAGATTGTTCACACTAAACTGCTCCACCCACTGTAATTAACACCTATCATGTATAGGATATTGTTCACACTAAACTGCTCCACCCACTGTAATTAACATCACACCGTGGTTCGGGAGATTGTTCACACTAAACTGCTCCACCCACTGTAATTAACATCACACCATGGTTCGGGAGATTGTTCACACTAAACTGCTCCACCCACTGTAGGTAACACACAGCGTGGTATGGGAGATTGTTCACACTAAACTGCTCCACCCACTGTAGGTAACACACAGCGTGGTATGGGAGATTGTTCACACTAAACTGCTCCACCCACTGTAGTTATCACACACCGTGGTTTGGGAGATTGTTCACACTAAACAGCTCCACCCACTGTAATTAACACACATCATGGTATGGGAGATTGTTCACACTAAACTGCTCCACCCACTGTAATTAACACCTATCATGTATAGGATATTGTTCACACTAAACTGCTCCACCCACTGTAATTAACATCACACCGTGGTTCGGGAGATTGTTCACACTAAACTGCTCCACCCACTGTAATTAACATCACACCATGGTTCGGGAGATTGTTCACACTAAACTGCTCCACCCACTGTAGTTATCACACACCGTGGTTTGGGAGATTGTTCACACTAAACAGCTCCACCCACTGTAATTAACACACATCATGGTATGGGAGATTGTTCACACTAAACTGCTCCACCCACTGTAATTAACACCTATCATGTATAGGATATTGTTCACACTAAACTGCTCCACCCACTGTAATTAACATCACACCGTGGTTCGGGAGATTGTTCACACTAAACTGCTCCACCCACTGTAATTAACATCACACCATGGTTCGGGAGATTGTTCACACTAAACTGCTCCACCCACTGTAATTAACACACACCGTGGTTCGGGAGATTGTTCACACTAAACTGCTCCACCCACTGTAATTAACATCACACCATGGTTCGGGAGATTGTTCACACTAAACTGCTCCACCCACTGTAGGTAACACACAGCGTGGTATGGGAGATTGTTCACACTAAACTGCTCCACCCACTGTAGTTATCACACACCGTGGTTTGGGAGATTCTTCACACTAAACAGCTCCACCCCTGTAATTAACACACATCGTGGTATGGGAGATTGTTCACACTAAACTGCTCCATCCACTGCAGTTATCACACACCGTGGTTTGGGAGATTGTTCACACTAAACAGCTCCACCCACTGTAATTAACACACATCGTGGTATGGGAGATTGTTCACACTAAACTGCTCCACCCACTGCAGTTATCACACACCGTGGTTTGGGAGATTCTTCACACTAAACTTCTCCACCCACTGTAGTTAACACACACCGTGGTTTGGGAGATTGTTCACACTAAACTGCTCCACCCACTGTAATTAACATCACACCATGGTTCGGGAGATTGTTCACACTAAACTGCTCTACCAAATGTAGTTAACACACACCATGTATAGGATATTGTTCACACTAAACTGCTTCACCCACTGTAGTTAACACACAGCGTGGTTTGGGAGATTGTTCACACTAAACTTCTCCACCCACTGTAGTTAACACACACCGTGGTTTGGGAGATTGTTCACACTAAACTGCTCCACCTACTGTAGTTAACATACAGGGGGGTTTGGGAGATTGTTCACACTAAACTGCTCCACCCACTGCAGTTAACAAAAACCATGGTATGGGAGATTGTTCACACTAAACTGCTCCACCTACTGTAGTTAACACACAGCGTGGTATGGGAGATTGTTCACACTAAACTGCTCTACCAAATGTAGTTAACACACACCATGTATAGGATATTGTTCACACTAAACTGCTCCACGCACTGTAGTTAACACACAGCGTGGTTTGGGAGATTGTTCACACTAAACTTCTCCACCCACTGTAGTTAACACACACCGTGGTTTGGGAGATTGTTCACACTAAACTGCTCCACCTACTGTAGTTAACATACAGGGGGGTTTGGGAGATTGTTCACACTAAACTGCTCCACCCACTGCAGTTAACAAAAACCATGGTATGGGAGATTGTTCACACTAAACTGCTCCACCCACTGCAGTTAACAAAAACCATGGTATGGGAGATTGTTCACACTAAACTGCTCCACCTACTGTAGTTAACACACACCGTGGTTTGGGAGATTGTGCACACTAAACTGCTCCACCCACTTTAATTAACACACAGCGTGGTATGGGAGATTGTTCACACTAAACTGCTCTACCAAATGTAGTTAACACACACCATGTATAGGATATTGTTCACACTAAACTGCTCCACGCACTGTAGTTAACACACAGCGTGGTTTGGGAGATTGTTCACACTAAAGTTCTCCACCCACTGTAGTTAACACACACCGTGGTTTGGGAGATTGTTCACACTAAACTGCTCCACCTACTGTAGTTAACATACAGGGGGGTTTGGGAGATTGTTCACACTAAACTGCTCCACCCACTGCAGTTAACAAAAACCATGGTATGGGAGATTGTTCACACTAAACAGCTCCACCCACTGTAATTAACACACATCGTGGTATGGGAAATTGTTCACACTAAACTGCTCCACCCACTGTAGTTATCACACACCGTGGTTTGGGAGATTGTTCACACTAAACAGCTCCACCCACTGTAATTAACACACATCATGGTATGGGAGATTGTTCACACTAAACTGCTCCACCTACTGTAGTTAACATACAGGGGGGTTTGGGAGATTGTTCACACTAAACTGCTCCACCCACTGCAGTTAACAAAAACCATGGTATGGGAGATTGTTCACACTAAACTGCTCCACCTACTGTAGTTAACACACAGCGTGGTATGGGAGATTGTTCACACTAAACTGCTCTACCAAATGTAGTTAACACACACCATGTATAGGATATTGTTCACACTAAACTGCTTCACCCACTGTAGTTAACACACAGCGTGGTTTGGGAGATTGTTCACACTAAACTTCTCCACCCACTGTAGTTAACACACACCGTGGTTTGGGAGATTGTTCACACTAAACTGCTCCACCTACTGTAGTTAACACACAGCGTGGTATGGGAGATTGTTCACACTAAACTGCTCTACCAAATGTAGTTAACACACACCATGTATAGGATATTGTTCACACTAAACTGCTTCACCCACTGTAGTTAACACACAGCGTGGTTTGGGATATTGTTCACACTAAACTGCTCTACCAAATGTAGTTAACACACACCATGTATAGGATATTGTTCACACTAAACTGCTTCACCCACTGTAGTTAACACACAGCGTGGTTTGGGAGATTGTTCACACTAAACTTCTCCACCCACTGTAGTTAACACACACCGTGGTTTGGGAGATTGTTCACACTAAACTGCTCCACCTACTGTAGTTAACACACAGCGTGGTATGGGAGATTGTTCACACTAAACTGCTCTACCAAATGTAGTTAACACACACCATGTATAGGATATTGTTCACACTAAACTGCTTCACCCACTGTAGTTAACACACAGCGTGGTTTGGGAGATTGTTCACACTAAACAGCTCCACCCACTGTAGTTAACACACAGCGTGGTTTGGGAGATTGTTCACACTAAACTGCTCCACCTACTGTAGTTAACATACAGGGGGGTTTGGGAGATTGTTCACACTAAACTGCTCCACCCACTGCAGTTAACAAAAACCATGGTATGGGAGATTGTTCACACTAAACTGCTCCACCTACTGTAGTTAACACACACCGTGGTTTGGGAGATTATTCACACTAAACTGCTCCACCTACTGTAGTTAACACACAGGGGGGTTTGGGAGATTGTTCACACTAAACTGCTCCACCCACTGTAGTTAACACACAGCGTGGTATGGGAGATTGTTCACACTAAACTGCTCTACCAAATGTAGTTAACACACACCATGTATAGGATATTGTTCACACTAAACTGCTTCACCCACTGTAGTTAACACACAGCGTGGTTTGGGAGATTGTTCACACTAAACTTCTCCACCCACTGTAGTTAACACACACTGTGGTTTGGGAGATTGTTCACACTAAACTGCTCCACCTACTGTAGTTAACACACAGCGTGGTATGGGAGATTGTTCACACTAAACTGCTCCACCTACTGTAGTTAACACACACCGTGGTTTGGGAGATTATTCACACTAAACTGCTCCACCTACTGTAGTTAACACACAGGGGGGTTTGGGAGATTGTTCACACTAAACTGCTCCACCTACTGTAGTTAACACACAGCGTGGTATGGGAGATTGTTCACACTAAACTGCTCTACCAAATGTAGTTAACACTCACCATGTATAGGATATTGTTCACACTAAACTGCTTCACCCACTGTAGTTAACACACAGCGTGGTTTGGGAGATTGTTCACACTAAACTTCTCCACCCACTGTAGTTAACACACACCGTGGTTTGGGAGATTGTTCACACTAAACTGCTCCACCTACTGTAGTTAACACACAGCGTGGTATGGGAGATTGTTCACACTAAACTGCTCTACCAAATGTAGTTAACACACACCATGTATAGGATATTGTTCACACTAAACTGCTTCACCCACTGTAGTTAACACACAGCGTGGTTTGGGATATTGTTCACACTAAACTGCTCTACCAAATGTAGTTAACACACACCATGTATAGGATATTGTTCACACTAAACTGCTTCACCCACTGTAGTTAACACACACCGTGGTTTGGGAGATTGTTCACACTAAACTGCTCCACCTACTGTAGTTAACACACAGCGTGGTTTGGGATATTGTTCACACTAAACTGCTCTACCAAATGTAGTTAACACACACCATGTATAGGATATTGTTCACACTAAACTGCTTCACCCACTGTAGTTAACACACACCATGGTTTGGGAGATTGGTCACACTAAACAGCTCCACCCACTGTAGTTAACACACAGCGTGGTTTGGGAGATTGTTCACACTAAACTGCTCCACCTACTGTAGTTAACATACAGGGGGGTTTGGGAGATTGTTCACACTAAACTGCTCCACCCACTGCAGTTAACAAAAACCATGGTATGGGAGATTGTTCACACTAAACTGCTCCACCTACTGTAGTTAACACACACCGTGGTTTGGGAGATTATTCACACTAAACTGCTCCACCCACTGTAGTTAACACACACCGCGGCTAGGGAGATTGTTCACCCAAACTAAAATGCTCCACCCATCACACCACTACTGTAGTTAACAATATTGTAATGACCAGTGATGTTCAACTAGTTGAAAGTTCAACAAGTTGAAAGTTCAACTACTTGAAAGTTCAACTAGTTAAGTTATAATTTAATGTTATTTAGTTAAAGGGGTTTTATGTAACTTGTCACTGCGAATTTAGTTAGTAAACGGTTTGTTTTTAATAATTGACTTTCAACTAAAATCTAACTAAATTCCGAAAGCTGAAATCTTTCGGGTTTATAGAGTTTTCTATGTCCCCCTTGTCCTTCGACTGTTCTGAACCATCTCGACTGAATGCTCTCTAAACAATAATACCTAATAACACCTGTAAATAATAGTAATAACACTTATAGTTAAGTTAACATAGTGTTAATCATAATGAAAAGCCATATTCAATTAGTTTGTGAGATGTTGCGAAACGGCAATAACAACCGTTGCTATGGTTACAGGAAATATTCAAAATTTTGGTATTTAGTTAGGTTTTAGTTGAATTTTCAATTATATTTAGCTAAACAACTCAAATTTAGTAGAAATAATTAGTTAACTTGTCATTTATATTTATTTATTTGGGTTTATTTGGTCTCTAAAAAATTAGATGAACAGTACTGGCCCAATGACCCTTTACCTTTGCCTCCAAAGCCTGCTCACATAGTTCTTTGTCACTTCGAAGTCTGTTAATTTCAGCGTCGAGATGAGCTCGTGTTCTTTCTAACACTTCCTTCCAGTCTGCAATACCTTCGCATCTATGAAATGTTTAGAAATGAAACTATTAGTCCTATCCCTATATTTCACAGTTTAAATATTGTGTGAGATCTTAAATAAGATAATCGATTATCGATAATGTTAATTGTATCATAATATAGCATAATTGTAATTTACATTTAATTGCCAAGAAAACAATGAATTAAAGTCTATTTTTTTAAATTTGGCAGCAGCTTATTTTTGCTACTGTATGACGTCAAAAGTGTGTTTTTAGTGTACGGGTCTGCTTTTGGAGTAATTCCTCTGTATCTTTGAATTAGGTTTATTGGCAAAACCGAGATTTCGTGACTTTTCCTAAAATTTAAAGGGCTATCCAACATAGCAAACGCCATTTACATGGCTATATTAGTTTTCGTGCTGTGGTCCTTTTACTGGCACCCATCTCCAGTATTTTTCGTGCTAAAATTTTCAAAAGTTTATATGGGTTAATTTATTTGCGGTATATAGCGGTTCTTTTGGATGCTGCTTAAGTTTGCAGGACTCATAGATAACATTCGATAATTTTTTATTTATTTTGAATGTGCCCCTTGGGGCACGAAAAAAACAAGTGGTGCAAATATGATAATGAAAAATCACCACAAAATCAAATTGATTTTATGACTCTATGGGAGTTTCCGATGCTGATCACGAATATGACACTAAAATACAGTAGGCCTATATCGTAACTTGTTGATTAGGGCATTTTGGGATATGTGTCAATGCGCGGCACGAAAAATAGAAGAAGCACAAATTTTATAATTAAAAATCATTTCGAAGTCAACCTGATTTTTAGACATTATGGGTTTTCTGGGACGCTGATCACGAATATGACAATCAAAAATATAGTATTATCCTTATCCAACCAAATTCGATTTTTCCCGTTTGAAATTTTATGCTACTTTTATTTTTGTCCCACCAGACAAGCACCAAAACGATAGTTGCGTTACCACGAATGATTTTTAACGACTTGCATCCTGATCAGCGACTTTCAAAACCAGTATAACCCCAGAATTACCAAACCGATTCATGTACAACACATAAACAATATATAACTTATATACAAACCTATTTGTCAATCTCGTAGTATTGTCGTGCTGCTGCCATTTTGTTAAGTTTTCTGTTTCGTTTTTAAGCCATCGACCTTCTTGTCTTATCTGATGCGATGTATCTCTAGATCTTTCAGCATTCGTAGCTATCGCATAGTTCGATGTGTGCCAGTCGGGAACTCGATAATGCAGAGAAGGTTTAATTTCCGTTGCCATTATTTATGATAACTTCCGTACAGTATAATTAATTATGTTATCTAACCCGCACAAGAAATAATTCGAAAAAAATTAAAAGTTAGCGATTAGGTGTAGTTAGTACTGCATAGGCCTACTGAATCTGATAGCTAAAATATGAATTTCGTGTTTAGATTGAATTTATTAGAAACATTAGTTTATTTCGTTGCATGGCAACTTTCCATAGAAGTGGCCAATCACATATCGCCATTTCTATTGAATCAACTGTGTTTGCGGGCAAATAGTAAAAGCAGTTACACTTCACGTGAGAGCACGAGAGAGAAAATACGACGGTTTGGTCTCGCATTTTTAACTGACTGTCTGTTTGAACCGACTCACGACTGAACGCGGTGACTGTCTGTCGCTATCGCACTTCCAGACATCAAAATAATTAATAACGTGATAGACGTACTTCGGACTGATTATCGACTCACATACTGATTCCATTCCAAAAAAAGGTATCGAAATCCTCAGTTTGATTTTATAAGCAGCGCATAACATATCCTCCGACTAATAGATTTTTAGCTACTTCATCCGTTCACCGAATATGGTTTAATAATAAGTGGAAGTGCCGCTAACTGTATTATGAAACCTATACGTATGAAAATAGTAAAATTAGGTCCGCCATGATCCTTAGCAACTCACAAGCATCATCAACCCCGTTTTACAATTACAAATTACTGTAATGTCCGCTCAATAGGTACTGTAATCATGAAATTGGAAAAGGCGAGGTAAATCCATATCGGAGTAATAGTTTTACAAAATTATTGACTTTCCACTCTTATAAACACTATTTTAGATCTGTAAAAAGCCAATATTTTTATGTACCTTACAAACGACTTATCATTGCGTAACTCTCTCTCCATTGCAAGAGAACAATCACCTGGAACAGCCTGTCCCCTTTCCTCAAAGGATAAAAATAGAAAAACGTTTTAAGAGTCAAACAAAACGGAACTCTTCTCGAATCAATCGTTTAAATCTCAACAAATCTCTACACATCAATAACACAAATTTCTAAATTATAAGTAGGCCTAATAGTTTTTTCCTTTTCTATCTTTCTGTATATTTATTTCTTTTCTATTTATTCCTTCTGTAATTCTAAACATACCTTCCCCGGACATTAACGTCATATAATTTAACGATCGCGCGCCCACTTTACGGCCCCCAATTATGCACGGTGACTTAACTCAACTTACATGTGCATTTAAATCGTGGGGTCAGTGGTTGTACAGTATATATCAACAAATATCCTTGACCGAGGCCGATAACGGACATCTTCGTTCGAAGTTTACGTAGGCTCATATACAGGTCTTCCAGACGGTCAGTTTGGTTTTTTATCAAAACTGCTCCAATTTCTCCCATATTTAAAACATGCAGTCCCTGACATCACACAGAACTTGCACAGCTTTGACAGCACA
>JAUCBJ010007798.1:0-100080 GCA_032718475.1 Nemertoderma westbladi
AGAAGCAATGTCAGTGTGAAGAGGCAAGTCGTTTCTAAGGTCTACCCAGAGCTTGGTTTAGCCGAGACACGAGGATCTGAACTTTGCATTCCTAATACTCTGCCTACCAATAATACTGGAATATAGTAGTGGCTTTATTGTACTTTAATAAGTACGGAGATTTCATCTTACTGTAGTCACGTATTTATAATGTAATACGGGCAGTAAGGAAAGAGAAAAAGAATTATTTCTCGCCGTCGCACTAAATATATAATATAAGTAATTACGTAAGAAACACAAATACATATTGCACTAATCTACTAAATAATCGCTAAAATAACATTCTACTGAATAAAATTAAATAAAACGATTATAATAAAATTATATAATAATACATACATAAATATAAAAGAATAAAAATATATAAAATATAGTCATACACCCACTCCAGCCGTTGTTAAGTTGGGGAGTCCCTAGATGTTTGTTGGATTAGGGAGGTGGTCGTGGGAAGAGTATCTTGCCTCCCATAGTTTCCGGAGAGTTCTCTGTCTCTTTCCAGTAAACATAAGCGACCCACTGGGCGATTGAGCTGCTGCGTCTCGAAGACAATTCCCGGTTTCTTGAAGTTACGTCGCATGACGACGAGTTCTACCGATCGCACCAAACCGTCATCCGAGATGTGAGTCTCGATGATACGACCTGTCTGCCACCGCTTACGTGGAAGATCTACATCCACAATAAGAACCATGTCTCCAGCGCTAACGTTTTCTTGCTGCGCAAACCACTTAGTTCGAAGTTGTAGCGTGGGCAGATAATGTTTTTCGAAATGGTCAGTGTGTACGAAGTGCGTGGGTGTTAGAGCTTCCAGGGAATCGGGACTCGATGAGACTGGCATAAGTGGTCTCTCGTTGAGATAGGCGGCGATTTCCTCCATTAACGTCCGCAACAGTTCGTCGGTGAGATACGCGCGGCAAGGCACTATAAAGTGAAATGCTGTCTTCACACTTCTTATTAATCTCTCCCAACTTCCTCCCCACCAAGGGGCGTCGGCGGCGTTGAAGGTCCAACTAGACGCTGTTACTCGTAGTTGATCGTCCACCTGTCTTTGGTTCCAATCTTTGACGTAAGCTTTGATTTCATTGTTGGCACCAATGAAGTTTGTTCCCTTATCAGATCTCATCGTGTTACTAGTGCCAAAGCGAGCGATCTGCCGTCGTAAGCTTAATAGAAAGCTATTGGTAGATAAATCGTTCACCATATCGAGATGGATGGCTCTACAAGTCATACAAACAAAGATTACACACCATCTCTTGACCATAGTCCTAGCACGATATACTTCAATAGGGCCAAATAAATCTACACCGGTATTAGTAAAGGGTGGTTCATAGAAGCTTACTCGTTCCCTAGGTAATTCTGCCTCTCGCTGTGTTAAAGGCCTACTGAATGCTTTCCTACAGGGTATACAGTTCCTAAGAACTTGGTTCAGAGCTCTACGGGGTTTATAAAAATAATAGCGAGTTCGAATTTCGCTAAGAACTCGTTCTCTACCAGCATGATAAAGTTTGCTGTGAACATCTACAATCATCTTGACTTGTATTTCAAGATTTCTAATGAGTATGGGGAACTTAGTGTCAAAGGATAATGGTGCATTCGTTAACCTTCCTCCAACACGTATCAACCCATCTATCATTGTGCTAGAGAAACGATCCCTTAAGCGCATCTGTGGATTTCTTAACAACAGGAAATACTTATCGGAATCTTCACAGCATTGCAGGAGTCTCAGCATCTGCTTGTTGGTTTCTTCATGCTCCTGATAACTGATCTTCTCCTTCAGAAACCTGTCGGGTATCTTATATTTGGGAAGATCTTTAATAACATGGACCTGCACTGATGTTATTGGAGCGGTATCACCTTTGGCCTTCATCGCGGAGTAGTGATGGTGAAAACATATCTTTAAATATGTAACGGCCTTACAGAGCCGATTCCAGGAACTGTAGTGATGTATCGCTCTCTGCAGAAGAGGTGAGAGTCCTTGCGAGACGTCTGGTATTCCAGATTTCCAATCCTTATCACGGATTTCCACAACGGGTTTATTTGTGGCTGTGGGTTTCTGATCCAAAGCGTCATCTCCGGAAGTATGTAGTACAGACAGATCTACCGTGGGTTTGAATAACTTCGATTTACTCGCCCGAGTTTTAGGTTTGACTTTCTCCGCTCCCTTGGCCTGTCTAATCTCTGCTGTAGTAAAATGAGGAGGCCATTCTTCTTCTTCTTTGTAGAGGAAGTCGGGTCCACCTAACCAGTCTGGAGTATCTACCAGTTCTTGTGGAGTTGCTCCCCTGGAGGCGATGTCTGCTGGGATAATCGTTCCGGGGCAATGTCTCCATTGATCCATCGTTGTGAGACTGAGTATAATGGCTACTCTGTTGGTAACGAAGACGCTGAACTGACAGACTTCATTGGTTATATACTCCAACACGAGTAAAGCGTCGGTCCAATAGACAGTTTTCTCCAGCGGATAGTCGATCTGTTCTGTTACATTCCGGCCGATGGCTGTAACGTATAGAGCCGCTTTTAACTCCGCTCGAGGAACTTTCAACTTGTTGTTTATCAATGCCTTAGAGGTAACCAAGGCGACTTTGATTCCGTCCGGAGTTTCCACCCTTAGGTAGGCTACTATACCTATTCCCATATCGCTGGCGTCTCCAAACACATGGAGTTGATAGGAATACGTAGGGAGAACATGACCAAAATATGAACGGGAAATTATAAAATTCTCGATGGCTGGTAGAGAATCTTCCCACTTCATCCACTTCTTTAATAATTCTCCCTTAAGTGGATCGTCCCATGAGTGGTTTTCAAGCCACATTTGTTGTACTAAACTCCGAGCAATCAATATAACTGGGCTAATAAATCCCAATGGATCGAAATAAGTGCTCAGGATACTTAAACAAATCCGTTTAGTCCGAACTGGATTATCTCGCTGTTTTAGTTGGAAAAACAGGATATCTCTTTCTGTGTCCCATTTCAAACCAAGGGTCTTAGTTTCTGGGAGATCATCCTTTATTAGATCTAGGTCTTTTGCTCCTCGATCTTCTACCGGGATCGACTCCAGAAACTCACGGGAGTTGCTGGTGAATTTAGTTAATCGAAATCCACCTCTTTTTAAGCACTCTACCGTTCCTTTAGCGACGTCAATGGCTTCTTCGACTGATGGAAGGGACTTTAGATTATCGTCCATGTAGATGTCTCGTTTGATATTGTCGATCACCTCTTTAGAGAAGGCGTCTCGGTTGTCATCCGCAGTGGTGCGCACCACGGAACAGGCGTTTGAAGGGCTCGAGATTATCCCAAAAGCCTGGATGGTCATCCAGTACTCCACCGGTTTCTGGTTGAGGTCTCCTTCAGGCCACCACAGAAATCGTAGGCTGTCTCGATCTCTATCCAGCGCCTTGACTTGTAAGAACATGCCTTCTATATCTGAGGCGAAAGCAATGGAATATTGTCTTAATCTTAAAAGTATTCCCAACAATGATTGGAGTAAGTTGGGTCCGGGTAGCAATTCAGAATTAAGGGATTGGCCCATATAGAGGGCGGAGCCGTCAAACACCACTCGTACTTCATGGGGTTTACCGGGTTTGGGAACGTAATGGTGAGTTAAATAATACGTTCTCTCAGTTATAGGTGTTTCTTCCGGTACTAGCTCCGCATATCCCTTGCTAATAAACTTCTTCAACTGCGTTTGATACATTTCTTTAGCTGAAGAATTTGCCGTAAGGTGTCGATGTAGTTGAGCAATTCTTTTCTCCGCCAAGGGTCTGTTGTTCACGAACTTTGGTTCTCGCTTTCGGAAAGGTAGACCGATCTCATATCTACCTTGATCTTTAAGAAAACGTGTAGTTGTCGCTTGGATCTGCTTGGCTCTTTCTTCCTCCACCGATAGGGCCTTATCGTAGGAGTTGGGCTCTACAGCCTCTTGAGTAAAGAATCTTACGGCGTGTTCATCCCGAGTCTTGGCATTATAACGTTCAATGACGTCATTAAGCTCGTCGTTATAGTCGTCTCGCTCTGATGGGAGAAGGAGTTGACATAAGTTCACTTGGTTTTGCCAAGTCTCGCTTTCCTTAAGGAGATCGATGGCATTCTCCTCATCGAAGAGTTGATGTATATCGTCGTTGTCTGAGGAGTATGGAGTTCCCTCAGTTGGATCGTCTAACTCACTGTTCTCAACTTCCCATTCTCGCACTTGATATACCTGATCTTTCGGTAATCTTTCCATGAGAGTTCTACGGGAAGGGCCAGTAAAGTACCAACCCACTCTAGTTCTTACCGCATAAGGTTGTAATGGTTGCGGTTGAGCGGGCCGTTTCTCTAATGTCTCGAGCGCTTCATGCGCGTTTTGACCGATGAGTATTTGCACTCCAGGGTAATCGGTGTCGAATCTAGGTATTTCCAGCTGCTGGGTGAAATCGTCCTCGTCCCAGTTATAAGGTTCCACTTGGGTGGTAGCGAAGTTCTTTATCGCCACCATTTTCACTGACCTTATGCTATGTTCTCCTAGTTCATCCTGGGGGGTGGACAACGCACCTACATAATAATCCGTGATTACTGTAGATTTCCAAACCTGCATAATTCCTGACATGTTTAGCTTAGTTCGGAACTTGGGTTGTCCAGCAAAGATGTCTTCGGCTAGTTCTTTGTCGATGAATGTTCCTGTACTACCAGAGTCAAGGAGGGCGTTCACTACATAACTCCTTTTAGGTCCGTGGACCCTTACCTGTACTACAGGAAATTCTCGGATTCCTACATTGGAAGTTGGCGCTTTCCAAGATGGTTGTTGATCAGAAGTAGTTAGGGTGAGGTCGCTGTCTGTATCTTTTTCATACGTGAGTGCTCGATACACTGCGGTATTTATCATGTAACAAGATTCGTTTTCGTCGGAGAACTCGTCCGTATAGAATCCTTCCATCTCAGATTGATCAGTGTCGTTCACATCACTGAATTGGACATGTAGTTCGGAATCACTTACCTGACTCGGACTATTTCGCTCGAATTCAGTGTGCAACAAGATATGATGTTTCGCACCGCACTTTGCACACCTTGTGTCAGAGTAACAGGTTCGCCGTTGGTGTCCTTGTCTGAGGCAATTATAACACAACCGCTTATCCCACATGACTTCCCGTCTCTCAGTTAATGATTTCTTTAGGAATTCATCACACATATTCAAGCGATGGGTCCCGTCACATAGCGCACATTTCGGTTTGATGTTACTTACCTTACTTTGAGTAACATTGTGCACACTTGTTTTTTCTTCGGGCTTTCTCACCTGAATTCTCTTAGGAGACGTAGGAGGAGTTTTTCTTACCTGTTCTCTCCTGTCATTGGTTCGAGACTTGAATTTACTTACCTGATCTTTAGGCATTTTATTGACATAATAAGATCTGTCAGTGTCTTTCCCGCTATCCTCTCCTTGAGAAGTCTGGCTTTCGCCGTCGTCTGTATAACACACTGGTGTTACCTTTCTCCTAGAGACGGGTTTTTCACTTACCTTGTTTTCCGGTGTCTTCTCTCTGGACAGTTTTAGGAGCTGTAATTTCACTTCTCCATCTAGGAATGACATGAGATCAGCCATGGTAGGGTCTCGTCGTTGTTGTTCCATCATATATAACACTTTCTTATCCCAGCGTGTACCTACTCCACCCTTCGGTAAAGTAGAAGCCACGGCTCCAATAACCATAGAACTCTGATATTCATGAGACTTACCTAACCAATCTAATTGTCTACAGATCTCTTGAATCTCATCGGAAAACTCTATTATCCCGCTGCTAATGAACCTTCGGGGCGCTACTAATTTTGCATACAAATATTTAGCTATGTTATTCCTATTACCATACCTGATGTTTAGTGTATCCCAAACTTGTCTTAATCCGTCTGGATGTCCAATAAACTTTAACGCCATTAACTTGGGAGATCCTTCCAAGCACTCGATGAGGAATCTAAGTTTCTCTCCATTAGATAGTACAGAGTTCTGTATGTTATCTTTATAATATTCATTAAAAGGTAACCATTTCATCTCATCTCCATTGAACTTGACTATCTCTCCCACCTTTACCGCTTGCCGGGCTTCGGTTCTAGCCATTTGACGCGTAAAACTTTCTTGGGCCATCGTGTTATTTAATATCGAGTTATCGGTATATAAATTTCTCGGATTATGATCAGGTCTATAGGGAATGTCATTATCAACAGGTCTATAATTACCCTTAATAGGGTTCACTATAGGAGTTTCTACTTCGCTAGCAGTATAGATGCGTGTATGCTCCACACCTTGCGCATGAGATACTTCAGACCTAACAGGTTGACACATTGTTACAGGGGGTGGTGGTATACCCTTTTGTGTATTTACTAATTTATCGCGTTCTAGCACGATACTTTGCTGCACTTCTTGCAACTCTAACCTACTTTCCCTTACTGTGCCCTTGAATTGCTGAACGGTCTCCTGCATCTGCCCGAGCAGGAGATCCATCCCCCGTCGTCTCTCATCCACCCATTCGACCGCCGAAGCGGGAGTCGCCAACGTTGTAGCGGGCGGACGAGGGACAACGGGCGACAAATCATGAATATTTCGCTCGGAGTCCAGGGCATGAACTGTCTCTTATTTCTTATTTATTTATTTCCTCCAAAATTATAAAATAAAAATAACGCACAATACCCTACAAAATTGATTGCTGGGTTGATTGGTGTGAGCTTCCGCTATAGCATAGCTAGTGTAGTTTTAGCTCACCCCTGCATCTGGAGAGTTCTAGAATGTTTAAAGTAAATTTAATTATACAGATAGGTGGGTGCGGTGCGGTTGACTGCTGTCGGAATTTTATAAATATTTGTTTTTTCCTGCATGTAAAAAAATAAATTTGTGGTATGTACAAGACTGCATAGCAAACTGATGATAACCAATAGGGGAGAATGTATATGTAAAGAAAAAAAGTATGAAACTATATATATGACGCAAAATATGTAAAGGAAAATATATTTATATAACGCAAGTTGTTGATAACCAATTGGGGAGAATGTATATGAAAAAAGGATAATGAAAAAATATATGTATGCTATTGAAATTGAAATGGTTTAATCATATCTGCAGTAAGTGGTATTTTAATTTTTTCTTAAATATCGCCAGGTTTCGACTGCCCCTAATAAGTTGTGATAATGAGTTCCACAAAAGTGGCCCTTGCATAGATAATGAAAGATGGCGAACATCCAAACGAGCCGGAGGTAAATGATACAGGCCAGAGGAAGCAGAGCGAGTATTATATGAGTGAACCGAAGAGGCTTTAGTAAAGAGGTAAGCTAGAGGGTGAGATGGATTATTATGGACTTCAAACATGAGTATTAGCACCTGGTATTTATAGAGGAGATCTAGAGGTAGGATACGTAATTGTTGGTAGATGGGATAGGATGAGGATTGAGAATGATTAAATGTGATACAACGCAATATCTTATTGATTTTTATTTTCAAAGGAGCTGTGTTTGACTTGTAAGTGCCGCCCCAAACAATCAAGCCATAGAAAATGTAAGGATAAATTAATGTATTAAAAAGCATGCGGAGTAACTCTCTAGAAAGTATATGTCGAAGTTTATAGAACAGTCCACCTGTTTTAGAAATTTTTTTAAGTATGTATTTAATGTGCGCCTTAAATGTGAGTTTATCATCTATAATTATGCCTAAGTATTTTGCAGCGGACGTGTATCTGATGGGTTTGTTGTTGATATTAATTGTTGTGCTTGGTAAGTTGAAATTTTGCGAGAATGTAAATATGGAGTATTCTGTTTTATCGGTGTTTAAGGTTAATTTATTATCTATCAGCCAATCATTAATTAAATTACTTTCGGTATTTATAGTATTAGTTAATCTGGTTATGTTACTATCGTGGAACATGAGAGATGTATCGTCTGCAAACAGAGTGGCAATGAGAGAGGTTGCATTTGGGAGATCATTTATATAAAGTAAAAAAAGAATTGGGCCTAGTACCGAACCTTGCGGGATACCACAGGTGATTGAATTAACTAAAGATGACGTAACACCTAATGAAACAAACTGTTTACGATTGGATAAGTAATCTGAGAAAATCGACAGAGGGGTTCCACGTATACCATATGACTGAAGTTTCTTTATAAGGATGGAGTGGTCAAGAGTATCAAATGCCTTACGGAGGTCTATATATACTAAACAAGAGGATTGATGATTATCGAGAGCATTTCGAATTGACTCCACTATATTTATTACTGCATATGATGTGGTGAATTTTTTCCGGAAGCCGAATTGATTACGCGAAATTACATTGAATTTATTAAGGTATGCTATAAGCTGGTTGTATAAAACTGTTTCAAAAATTTTATGGAAAACAGGGAGGAGGGAGATTGGACGGTAGTTTGTAGGAAGAAATGGGTTACCACCCTTATAAGCTGGAATGACCTTTGCTAACTTAAGACAATCAGGAAAATGCCCTAGTCGTAAACTGAGATTAATCAAGCTACATAAATGAGTAGATATAAATGGGGCCGCAAGCTTTACTAAAGAAATCGGAAAATCGTCATTGGAGGCGCACTTCTCATCTAATTGTAAAATGATGTAATGAATTTCAGCGGGAGATGTTTCTGAAAGTCCGAAGGAATTGGATTTGGAATGTCTTACATGGCGAGTAGGACAACGAGAACTTGAAGCAAATTGTGAAGCAAGTTGAGGACCAATGTTGGAAAATAAATTGTTAAAGGCGTTGGCTATATCAGCTGGATTGGAGAGACAAATAATTTTCCCGTCTTTGTCCACGTTTAATCTCTTTGGTGTTGATGTTTTTGCAGAACGGTGTAATAAAGAGTTTAATGTTTTCCAAGTCTTACGCATATTATTAGAATTTTTATTGAATTCGGAGTTGTAGTATTGTTTTTCAGCTGCTCTAAGTAGTGTGGTTAATTTATTTCTGTATAATTTATAACGATTATGATTTTCAGTTGTGGGTGATTTAGAATATATTGCGTATAATAAGTTTTTCTTTTTTATTCCTAAAATTAGCGATTTTGTGAGCCAAGGTTTCTTTGGAACATCTCGTTTTTGTACAACCACGGAGGGAAGGTTATCCTTGCAAATATTTGTGAAGTCATCATAAAAACTTTCTAGTTTAAGTTTGTCAGGGGTGTTATTAGCTGAATATCTAAAGGAAAAGTTTCGTACATCATTAGTAAACCTATCTTTATTAAATTGTGAGTAATCGTAAGTGCGCTTTGTATCAGGAGGAAGAAAAAACATAGAATAATCAGTTAAAACCATGAAAGTAGGAAGGTGGTCGGTAGTACCAGTTTCTGTTAAAAATACACCAGGTGAGCAAATAGATGAGTGTATATTACAAAGGATGTGGTCTATAGTAGATCTAGAATAGGGAGTGATACGAGTATGTTGGTTTATAGTTTGAGTGAAGCCGTTAGAAGATATTGCATTAATATATTCACTAGTACGAGGCTTATTTGGTTTAGAAACATCAATATTATAATCACCGGTTATAACAACGTCGTAATTTGTTGAGGCCAATTTGGAAAGTGTATCATTAAAACCCTTATTAAAACTATCAAATTCTATTTCGTCTGAGCGATAAATACATCCAATTATTAAGGGCTTATTAGGGTGAGGCCTCGCCACTTCTATCCAGCAATTTTCAGGGCCGTTGAAATGAAGGTCGGGTCGTATTGATGTTTCTAAATCGGAGCGCGCATAAATAGCCGTGCCTCCTCTGGCTAGTCTCTTACCCCATTTTCGAAAATCACAGTAAGGTTCCTTAAAACCACGAACGGCAACTTCATTTAATACACTATCTTTAGTTAAAAACGTTTCAGAAAAAGTCAGAATGTCGAAATTGGCATTCATAGATTCCAAAAAATTTGTTATTGCACATATATTTGCGTTTAAGCTCCTGCAATTTAAATGCATTAATGAAAAATTCGATCTGCTGTCATTTCCGTAAAATTGGTTATCAAATATTGTTTCATTAAAGTAATCCCCTAGAATCAAATTGCAATTCAAGTTATCGTCAGGATTAATATCACTAAAGATGTTGCCAGCAGCCTGTATGTCTTCACAATTAACTTCACCCGTTTCATTAGAAAATATATCGAGATCGTCATTTTCAACACTACCAAAAGGAAATAGATAATGATAACAAAAATTGCACCAGTGTGATAAAATGGTAGTGTCTGAAAAATCGATAGTCTCAAAGAATGAACCACATTGTCGGTGATATTTCTGTTTACAAAGATTGCAGTTGATAATTAAATCTGAATTTTGAAAAGTTGAAAAACAAAGACCGCACCCAATGCCAACAGCCGTCGTCGCACTACCACTAGAATTAGTGTCTGACGCAATTTGTTGCATTATACAATGTGTTATGTTGCAATATTTATCTTAAGTGGCCGCTAAAATTCAAATTACATTCCCCAGCAACCAATGTTATTATTATTTATTCTTTATTCCAGGCCGAGGCCCATAAAAACAGATTACATATATTATTTATTAAGCACAATTGTTTGGAGATATTAAAATATGTACAGTACAAATAGTAAGCCTACCCTACCAACTAATCCAAATGTTCTTACATAAAACATAAAACACGATATACATAATATAGATTACTATAAAATAATACGTGTGTACTGATGACACCAAATATTAGCAGTCGAAACAAGCAAATTGTTAGAAGAAGAGATTCTTCGTAATAAACTTTGCTTATTTTTATACAGAATGTGAATGAACATTGGAAGATTAAGCTGCCCGAACATTAAAGAGATACTCGTGGGCTCATCCTCAGTAAATCGAGGTATTTTAAATAATAGTCGCAAGCAGTTATTATAAGCCACTCTAAGTTTATTGTAGGCACTTTGTGAATAATTACTTCTAGACCATAAGCTACAACAGTATATAGGTGTACAAAAAGCACGAAATAATAGAATTTTAACATTTGTGGATGCATTACCAAATTTCCTAAGTAGAGTGTTTGCACGTGCATATAAAGAATGAGTTTGCTTAATTATATCACAATCATCATCAGTATTAGAGCACAGGAGATGTCCTAAGTATGAAAATCTATCTACAATATCAATGTAAGAACCGTATAATTTAATTCTGGAATAGAGTGTAACTGTGTAGGACTTGGGAATGAAATAAATACATTTACTTTTTCTAGTGTTAAATATAATAGAATTATCGAGAGCATAAGCTACAGAAATATTAACTAGATTTTGTAAACCATGTATTGAGTTTGAAATGAGACATAGGTCGTCCGCATATATAATGTGGTTAATCTTGTAGAGCCTAGACAGCAACCGGTTCCGCTACTAGTTAACGCTAAGCTTAAATCGTCAACATAAACGTTGTAAAATAGAGGTGATAGGATGCCACCCTGACGAGTTCCATTAGTTACATTAAATTCGGGTGACAATATGCCATTCCAACAGACACGCAACAGTTGGTTACGGTACCAGAAATGTATAACACGCACAATATAAATAGGGACACCTCTATTAATTAGCTTATTAAAAAGTTTGTAATGGTTGACCCTATCAAAGGCTTTTGAGGCGTCCAACATACAAACATAGATACACGAATTGTTACATAGGTAATAATTAATTATTTCTTTAAGAGTATATATGCATAACTCAGTTCCTGATTTAGTTTTAAATCCGAATTGGTTGCTAGTGGTAATTAAATGATCTACACATCGTTCTAGAATTACCTTCTCGACCACCTTACTAAGGATAGTTGAAAGGGCAATTCCACGATAGTTATCCTTACTGTTTAAAGCAGCGGTCCTATCTTTTACAAGTGGTATAATGGTGGAAGCCATCATTTCAGCTGGCATATAGTTGTGTGTAAACATAGCATCAATTAAAATGCAAATTGCACGAATCAAATTATAGGAGAAACCGTTGATAAAGTGTTCAGCCGTTACCTCATCAGGGCCCGATGACTTGCCAGTAGGAAGACCAAGCACTGAATCAACAGTTTCTTTAAACGTGACATGAGAGAAATTAATATCATTATTACTGACAGATGTATTAAAAATAGATTTACCGGTGTCATCATGTACACAGTTAAATAGGTTTTTAAAATGGTTACCCCACATGGTACTGATATCATTGGAACCAATTGAATCGCCTATTTTATTGGGCAGTTTTGGCTTACAATTAGAGTGACTTCTAACCTGAGACCAGAAGTCCTTTGACGAATCATCAGTGAGTAGTGAATTGGCCATTTTATCGGTTCTAATGGTAGCTTCACTACGTTTACACTGACGCATAGCACGCTTAAAGCGAGCTTTAGTACTTAAATATTCCTGAAAAATTTCACCCTGCCGAGGGTTTCCGCAACTTCGCCATAACTTAAAAGCAGTTCTAGACTGTCTATAATATTCTTTCACGTTGTCATTCCAACCTGGGATGTGTTGGTCTGACAACGTAGCATTACTATGTGAGTTGTTTTTGATATATGATTTACTAGAACTAAGTAAAGTACTATTAATATTCTGGTACAATGAATCAATTTCAGCCTGATGAGAGTTACAATGCACGTTATTGCAATTGATTAGATTATTATAATAATTGCTACTATCGAGCATATTACCAAGTGCGATATTAACATTGTCCGCATAGCCGGCAATGTTACTGGAGCTATGCTGCCAGTCGAAACGAGGTGGCACGGGCCGATTCTCATTACTGCCAGTAGAAACCGGTACAGGCGCGACTGTACACGGAAGAGTTAAGAATATCGGCATATGGTCTGAGATAGACAGATCATAGATAATCTTAATATCATTTATTAGATATGCACTCGAATTAGAAATTGCAACATGATCTAACCAAGAAATGGTTCCATGAGCATCGCTCACAAACGTATAAGAATCCCTGGGTAGCAAATTAACATCCGCCACTGTAATATTTACTGAATCGCACCATTGTATTAATTCGTTAAAAATAGGACGTGTAGGGTCGGCATTAAAATCCCCAATTATAATACAGTTTGAATATTGCTCCGTTTCTAAAAGTGAGGCCAACTTCCCAAGACATTGTCTGTACAAGTCATGGTTATCTGGGCAATCGTATGGTAAATATATATTTATTATTAATAATTTATCGTTATTTAAGAGGTTAATCTTTGCGCCTAAAATTCGCGAATCATTAAAATCAACAATCTCAAGTGAATGCGCCATAGATTTGCGCCATAAAAATCCAAGACCACCTGCAGGCCTACCGCGAAGCAGACCGTCAGAGTAGTCGGTGGAGGAAAAGCCGCGCCCTTCAAATTCCTTATGTAGATTGTTCATTATGCCAAGTTCCTGCTTTGGGAGTTGGAGCTCTTGCAGAAGCAAGAGATCCGCGTCCCTACACAGCTCATTGATAACAGTCCTCGAGTGAGCGTTCCGGACTGAGTTGCAGTTAAATGAAGAAATTTTTATGTTATTCGCCATTGTTCAGAGTAATATTAAAAAGAGATATATACAAATTTAAATTAGAAAAATAAAGACAAAAGAAAAAAAACAACAATACACAATAAATAATCACATTCTATCGGGACCCTGAGTCCTCTGAATTAGCCAGAACATCATAACTGTTAGCCGTATTAGTAGGCGCAGCCGGGACAGTATTTATACCCTTAGGGGAAACCGAGACTGCACCAGTACTGCTGGTACCATCGCCTCCTAGAGAGTGTTCGAGATCGGTAACATTTGGACTTTTCGTCCTTTCGGGGAGACTCCTCCTCGGTGGGAAGTACGTGTTGATCGTCGCATTAGTAGGCCATGTATCCGGTTCCATCAGCTTCTCCCTCTCACTGGCCATACAGGTTATAACGAATGCTGACTGACGAGCTCTCGATATCGGAGCACGTTCGCAGGTAATATCGAAACCGCAGCTATCCTTGATGTGTTTCGTAATAGTACTAGGTTCGACACCCTCGCAACATCCTGCAAGGTAGAGTTTCCGAGTCGGTTGGATGGTGGGAAAGGCAGTGGAGGAACTGGATCCTCTTACACACTGACTACGTCGCAATGGGCGGCGCTGATGAGAAGTCGTACCAACAGCAGTAGCGGCCAAAGCCCGAACTTGGCCGCGGCGAGGACGAGCCGGACGATGGCGACCATCCGCTCCAACTGGAATGTAATCAGAGTCGGCAGATGAGTCTCGGTTGAGCCGCAACCGAGAAATGTGTGGTGGGGTGGCCGAAGCGGCAGCCAGTCGACTGGTACTGGCAGCGACTTCTGCCCAAGGCCTAGTTGAGGCGCTACTAGGCAGTCGGTTATTGCCAGGTGGCGGAGCAGGATCCGTAGATGCCGGTACCGGTACAACATCCCGTGCCTGTCTCGATTCAGGCAGATTCTGACAGGACCTATTCCTAATCGTATTCGTATCAGGTAGAACACCAGTAGGCCTACCGGTAGTGGGATCACCAGAAGTAACTGTGGTTGTGGGTCTGTTGCTGTTCCTAACAACATTATCAGCATTATTTTGGAGATTGACACAGACAGATTCAACTACTGCTAACCTGTCCTGTAGCATACTGACCGACCTGAGCAGTAGAGCGACGCCGGCATCGCACAGCGAGAAAGGAGGGAGAATAGTGAGATCCTTAGGAACAAATTCCTTGCAGGTTGAGGGTTCATTCTGAAGATCGATATAAGCAGGGTAGTCAAAGACATCCAACATGTCTACGACTAAATTACGGCGCAGAGAATTACCATTGCACCGTTTAGTCCAGAACGACTGCTTATGAGCGTCCCTATCTGAGCTGGGAAGGAGACCCAGCAACAGCTGTTTGGATTCTCTTAACATGTCGTCTGTAAACTTAGGCCACGGTTGAACCGTTTCTACGATACCATCTCTGTGAAATCCCTTAATATGGGACGACCAAAGATAAGCCAATATATCATTCCTGATATGGCAGCAGTTGGATGCCGCCATCCTCCAAGATCCTCCAAGAGTTGTCAATCGTTGACGTATATGCGTTACCACAAGCAATGGGCAGTAGAGTTCGGAGTTAGACCGGACCGGTAAGCCGGTCTGCCGGTTTTAGTGAGGAGTACAGTTCAGCAGTTCAGCAGTTAGTATATGTGGTATATACCGGTATCTACCTATAATCTATTATAGTATATATCCGGTATAACACATGTCATATATGATGCACTAAACGTGGACCAGAATTAAATGTTTTACACGTAATACGCATTATATACACAAATTACATATTGATGTCCTAAATAAGGTTCTAATATATATATATAGCCCAAACCACCGGTATAAAAAGTATTTAGTATAATATATCGTGCCCTGAATATATATAAAAAATAGAAATACATAGTTTAAACTTCTATTATATAAAGCCCAAACTAACGGTATAAGACGTAATAGTACAACATATTGTACCGTGATAGTATAATATATCGTACCCTGAATATATATATATAAAATAGAAATACATAGGTTAAACTTATATTATATAAAGCCCAAACTAACGGTATAACACGTAATAGTACAACATATTGTACCGTGATAGTATAATATATCGTACCCTGAATATATATATATAAAATAGAAATACATAGTTTAAACTTATATATATATAAAGCCCATACTAACGGTATAACACGTAATAGTACAACATATTGTACAGTGATAGTATAATATATCGTACCCTGAATATATATATATAAAATAGAAATACATAGGTTAAATCTATAATTATATAAAGCCCATACTAACGGTATAACACGTAATAGTACAACATATTGTACAGTGATAGTATAATATATCGTACCCTGAATATATATATATAAAATAGAAATACATAGTTTAAACTTATATATATATAAAGCCCATACTAACGGTATAACACGTAATAGTACAACATATTGTACAGTGATAGTATAATATATCGTACCCTGAATATATATATATAAAATAGAAATACATAGTTTAAACTTATATATATATAAAGCCCATACTAACGGTATAACACGTAATAGTACAACATATTGTACCGTGATAGTATAATATATCGTACCCTGAATATATATATATAAAATAGAAATACATAGGTTAAACTTATATTATAGCCCATACTAACGGTATAACACCTATTAGTTTAATATATCACCGATATACTGATATAGGCCCTAGTACATAATGGTACAGTATTGGCATTATATATCGCAGCCCTTCTAGCCTATATTACCAGAAGGTAAAGAAATAAAAATAAATCAAAAAAAGAAATAATAATAAATCAAGACTTAGCCAATAATAGAAAAATAAACCAAAATGCAACTTCAAATTTTCCGGACTAACAGCATATTCACTTGTTACTGTTATATAGGCTCTAATAGTAATGAGTAAGACTACAATAGAAAAATAAATGGACTGACCGACATGCAGATTTATACCAGTATGTAGAGATTTTAATGTTTGGGGAAAGCATCAACGTCGAAATACAGCTCGGAACATTCATTATAGCAGTATGTTAGCTAAACCCAAGAAATTGGTGGGTCATACCAATTTAACAAAAAAACCAGTAAGATAAATTACCTGTTCCTGTTCCCTTCATTGACCATATGGGATGGACTGACTTGGAGGGCACGAATAGCCACAACATCAGAATCCGAACATATCTTCTTTGGTATCGATTTCTCCGCGGTGCAAACAAATACAGATCCATTGCGTGTGAAGTAAGAGAATATTAACTTAGCCCGATGTAATTCGCGTACGCGGGTAATTAATTTCGAGCCCGTGGGGGTAAGATGTTCCGTAATCGATAAAGGACGCTTCAACTTTTTCTTATTAACCAAGGCAGTTATACGAGCGCTGTGGCCGTAGAACCGAATAATTAATAGACGAGGTTTTGGTGGCTCGCTTGTTAAAGAAGACGAATGCGTGGCCGAGGGACCAGTCGGCTTCGATGTTTTACCTAACCTGTGGTACAAATCAACGTCACTAATCGAGAGGTTTAGAGGGGATAGCACTTCTGAGATAAGCTGATGACGCTCTTCGTCGGGGCTGACCACCTCTGTAGGTGATGAACAAGTATGTTGTGGCGTCGTTGATAAGAGGTAAGCTCTTCGTTATCGTGATGGAGTTCCGCCTGTTGTCTCTGTATTGTTGTATTGGTCTCGGTAATTACTCGATTGTTGGTTTCGAGATTATCCAATCTCGAACAAACTGCAACGATTTCAGATCGTGATTCGCGAACGTCTTTTATTATGTCAGACTGGCCCTGTTGTAGATCGTCAAGACGGGCGAGGATTTCCTCGCCCACATCTTTCCACGTAGGCATAACTAGGCCTTTCTTTCTGCCTTTTCCACCCTGGCAGATTCAGCCTACAGAAGTCGAGAAGAGTAGGTCAGTCACTGATTGTAGGTTGATTGGCAGACTACAATTTGAAAATTCCCAGTTCCGGAGGTCCCACGAATTACTGGTATCAGGCGAGTACAGACTGACAGAGTACTTGATTAAAGTCAGCGTAGAGTGGTTTATGGCTCAGGCAGTGGGCAGGATCATGGCAATATGGATGCGTATCTCAATAATTAAAGAGTTCAAAATGGGGCCATTAGGCCTAATTCAGTACCGGTATTTGCAACACAACAGCAGACAATCAGAGCACACACATACTGCTGTACTGAATAACTCACTCATGGGCCGTTCTGCTGGGCACAGGTAGCTTGGTGCTGTGCAGAGGGAATTTAGAGGTAGGTTCAGGGAGCACAGGTGTCTCTATCACCAAAGGGGTGATTTCAAGAACAGGCCTAATTATTTCAGGCTCATCTACTATAGTAGGGAGTCTTTCTATTTTAATTATTTGGTCTGTGGGTTCTGTACTACCTAAGTTGGTGTTATTTAGTTGCCTTCTAACAGCTGGAGGCAAATCAGGCAATTTCTGACGGTGTGATGTTCTTCTACGTCTGCTTAGACGAGATCTATTTCCTTTGCCTTCAGTATCAGTGGTATCGCCTTCCTCAGATGATGTATATTCCTGTCTTTTGGGAGTAGATCGACCCATTATCTGCATTTGACTAGCTGTTAACTGTTTATTTATGCAGTCTTGATTCTCCTGAATGTTTTCCAATTCTAGTTGGGTGGTTTCTTCAGCCGCTCTCCGTTCTGCTTCTGCCACTGCCTCTGCAGCCTTTCTTTCCGCTTCGGCCTCTGCCGCTGCCGCCTTTTTTTCTGCTTCGGCCTCTGCCGCTGCCGCCTTTCTTTCCGCTTCGGCCTCTGCCGCTGCCGCCTTTCTTTCCACTTCGGCCGCTTTTCTTTCAGCTTCTGCCGCTGCCACGGCTACTGCTACTGCCGCTGCCACGGCTACTGCTACTGCCGCTGCCTTTCTGTCTTCTATACGTTTTTTCTTTACTTGTTCTTCTTGGACTCTAGTGATGCGGAGGCGTTCATCAAATTTAGCCTGGTTCGCAGCCCTCATTTCTACATCGATGGCATCCAACACACGAGGCAACACACACAGGGCACCTTGTTACACGCAACACACCCGGCCACTCGATTCAGGGCACCTTGTTACACACATCCGCCACTCGATTCAGTGCACCTTGTTGCACCCAACACATCCTACCACTCCTTTCAGGGCACCTTGTTACACACATCCGCCACTCGTTTCAGTGCACCTTGTTGCACACAACACATCCCACCACTCCTTTCAGGGCACCTTGTAACACCCAACACATCCCGCCACTCGATTCAGGGCACCTTGTTACACACATCCGCCACTCGTTTCAGTGCACCTTGTTGCACACAACACATCCTACCACTCCTTTCAGGGCACCTTGTTACACACATCCGCCACTCGATACAGGGCACCTTGTTACACCTAACACATCCCACCACTCGATTCAGGGCACCTTGTAACACCCAACACACCTCGCCACTCGACTCAATGCACCTTGTTACACCCAACACATCCCGCCACTCGATACAGGGCACTTTGTTACACCCAACACACATATGGCACTCGATTCAGGCCACCTTGTTGCACCAAACACAACCCGCCACACGATTCAATGCACCTTGTTGCACCCAACACATAACGCCACTCGATTCAGGGTACCTGTTACATCCAACACACATCCGGCACTCGATTCAGGGCACCTTGTTGCACCCAACACAACCCGCCACACGATTCAATGTGCAACCAACACACCCCGCCACTCGATTCAGGGCACACCTTGTTGCACCCAACATCCCCACCACTCGATTCAGGGCACCTTGTTGCACCCAACACACTCCCACTCGATTCAGGGCACATTATTGCACCCAACACACCCCGCCACTCGATTCTGGGCACCTTGTAGCACCGAACACATCCTCCCACTTGATTCAGGGCACCTTGTTGCACCCAACACACCCCGCCACTCGATTCAGTGCACCTTGTTACATACATCCGCCACTCGATCCAGTGCACCTTGTTGCACCCAACACATCCCACCACTCCTTTCAGGGCACCTTGTAATACCCAACACATCACGTCACTCGATTCAGGGCACCTTGTAACACACACCCGCCACTCGATTTAATGCACCTTGCAGCCTTGTAACACACATCCGCCACTCGATTCAGTGCACCTTGTTGCACCCAACACATCCCACTACTCCTTTCAGGGCACCTTGTAACACCCAACACCCCCGCCACTCGATTCAGTGCACCTTGTTGCACCCAACACATCCCACTACTCCTTTCAGGGCACCTTGTAACACCCAACACCCCCGCCACTCGATTTAATGCACCTTGTTACACCCAACACATCCCGCCACTCGATTCAGGGCACCTTGTTACATCCAACACACCCGGCCACTCGATTCAATGCACCTTGTTGTAATGTAGAGAGAAGGAGTGACTACTGTCCTTGCCTGTCTATTATCAATTGTCTGACCGTTATAAGTACCGCACTGCAATACATACTAAAACTAGTTACCGGTAGCAAAACCTCCACCAGTAGGCCTATTTACCATGGCCTACTTTATACACAATATACTAATATACCAACTCCTCTTTTTCGAGATCCAATATTAATAGTATAAGTAAATGGTTAAGTAATCTTCCAGTTTATTATAAAATTCATTATGGATCTTCCTGAGTTAAAATCTTAGCAGTTTTAAAATACAATCAGAAAATTAAAACATCTTCAGCCGAAAGAGTTGTGAGTTAATCTTTCTGGTGGTTTGCAGATTCGCCCTGATCGTCGGTTCACTGGAGAATCCATGGAGGGTTGTATGTCTGTTTGTAAGTTTTGGGGTCTTGTT
The DNA here is from genome assembly GCA_032718475.1 of Nemertoderma westbladi. Lineage (NCBI taxonomy): Eukaryota > Metazoa > Xenacoelomorpha > Nemertodermatida > Nemertodermatidae > Nemertoderma > Nemertoderma westbladi. The sequence goes on from JAUCBJ010007798.1 coordinate 20,305, forward strand.
GTATGTCTGTTGTTGGTCTATTCACATCATTAGCAGAACTACTCATTTGGTTGTTGGAACTGGAATCAATATTTAATAATTCGGGTTGTATGGGTCGAAGGTAACATCTGTTTCGCCATAGAACGCGTCCTGATGCGAAACGGAGCCTGTATCGTCAATGATAGTCCGTTTCGACTACTAAAGCCAACTTATCCCATCTATGAGAATTTAGATCTCTTACTATAACGGTGGAGCCAACTTTTATATTTTTTAATGCAACTGCAGATCGATTATAATAATATCTCCGTTTATCAGCAGTGTTTAAGCGGTTTCTATCAGCAATGTCTGCATCTTTCTACCACTCGTTACAATAGGATCTCCAATGAGTTGGGACGAGTGATCGTAAGGGATGACCGAATACTCGTTGCGCTGGGGATAATCCATCTTTGAGCGCTTTGATTATGCTGAGCGTAGAAAAGCGCTATATAAATAACCAATATTATTATTATTATTATTATTTATCTTCATTTGGAGTATTTCGTAATTCGAGCAGGCCCGGTAGAAAATCATCCGAATTTATATTGCCATCAGTTTTGGCCAACAAATATTTTATCTTTTTCACATTCACCTCTGCGTGTCCATTACTTTTTGGATATCCTGGGGTTGATGGTTGCCACTTGACTCCCCATTCTCTAAAAAATTGCTGTGTTTCTTCAGCTGCGGATTGAGACCCATTGTCTGATGAAACGATGTTAGGGACTCCCAACATTGCGAAATATTGTCTTAATACCTTTATATTATCAGATGCTGTAGGTGCATTCTTAAACTTATCAACAAGGGGGTAACCCGAAGTGCGATCAACATATACTATATAGTATGCTCCACCATACTGAAAAAAATCTGCTGACACAGATTGAAAAATTCGAGCCGGAATGATGTGTTGCAACATTGGTTCAGTTGGAAGGGATGGGCGAAAATGTTGACATTATAAACAAGTTTCAACAGAATTTGTGATATCAGAATTAAATCCAGGCCAGTAAACGGACTGACGTGCCCGTCTCTTAGTTCTTTCTATACCCTGGTGACTTGCGTGTAACCGCTTCAATATATCTTTTACCCCAGATGGGGGAACAACAATTTGAGCACCTTTCAGAATCAAGCCATCATCTATCGACAATTCTCCACAAATCTTTCTGAATTGTTGAACATAGGCACTAAATTCTGAATCTTTCATTATAAAATCATTGCGTATAGCATCAATCAATAGCAAATAATCACTATCGGATTTCGCACATTCCTTCGATTTATCGAGAGTAATATCTGGATTATCACCGTTTATGGCTGCCTCATTAACTGCATTTAAAAATATAGCAGACTGTTCATATATCAGTTCATCATCTGAGTCATCATTATTGCTATCTGGATCTGAAATCGGGGCTCTTGATAAAGCATCTGGTATTAAATGTTCTTTTCCTTTTTTCCATACAACATTGAAGTTATAACTGGACAATTTAGAACGGTAATTTAATACCCTGGTATTCTCTATATCAATCAGACCATATCGGTTGAACATTGTTTCTAGGGGTTTGTGATCTGTTATTACAGTGAATGATTATAATCCTGCTAAATAAACATGACATTTTCGAATCGAGCATAAGATTGCCAAGGCTTCCAATTCAACTATAGCATATCTGGTTTCAGCTTCTTTTAAAAATCTGCTTCCGCACTGTATAAGTTTCCAATATCCTAATTGTTTTTGCAATAAAACAAAACCAATGCCATGTAAGCGAGAAACGTCCGTTTGCAAACAGGTCTCTGCATTCGGGTCAAACATTCCAAGAACAGGGGGTCTTAGTAAAGCAACTTTGACTTTTTTGAAAGACTGGTTATGTTCTGGTAATCATATGAATTCGTTTCTCGAACTTAATAATCCACGAAGGGGACTAGCTGCAGATGCAACTTCCGAACTAAAAGAACCCAATTGGTTCACGAGACCTAGGAAGCTTCGGAGGTCAGTTCGAGTGGTAGGTATTGGAAAGTCTAAAACGGCATTCACTTTGTTGGGGTCTGCTGATATGTTTCCATGTGATATTTTATATCCAACAAAATCAATCTCTTTGGATATAAGAATAGATTTATTTTTGTTTACAGTAAGATTATAATATGCACATCTTTCTAGGACATCACAAACGGTGCTCACAAGTTTTCTGATAGTTGGAGACCCCATAGCAATGTGATCTGTAACTTTCTGAACATTTAATCCTATGAAAGCCTGATCACCACGGTATGAAAAACTATCGCCTGTTGAAATAAATCCCATAGGGGAACGTAAAAACTTAAATTTTCCAAATGGTGTGATAAACACAGTTAACTCTTGTGATTTAGTATCAAGCGGCATTTGGGTATCCATGAAATCAGAAATTAAAGAAACAGATTGGTCAGAATTATTTCGAGATAAAACGTTGGACCAAAAAGTTGAAATTTTGTTACAAAATTTAGAATCTATTTGCGAAAGTAACGTCCCACCGAGAAAACCAAATTCAAAAGCAAAAATTCCCTTAGAGAGACGGTCATTATTTAAAAAACGAACAAAGTTGTTGAAAAGAATAATAAATTCAACGTCAAAAGTGAAAATAGCCAAATTAAATTCCGATTTGACAAACTCGATTCAGAGTTATATCTATCTCGCCAGCATGAATCAAAAAGGAACGAAATTAATGCCGTGAATAAGATCAAAGTAAATCCGAAATTCTTTTTTTCCTTTGCTAACACGAAACGTAAGGATAAAGTAAATGTTGGTCCTTTTGTTATTAACGGCAAAATAGTTTCTAATCCCGTTGATGTTTGTGAAACTTTACACGAACAATACCAATCAGTTTTTTCCAATCCAATTGCAGCTCTTAGGGTCTACTCACCCTCAGAGTTCTTTAAAGTCGATCAAGATACCAAACTAACTGATGTCCCGAGTACATTAGAACTTATTTATTATCAAGGCTATTGATAAGCAATGTGCAGCCTCATCGGCAGGTCCTGATGGTATTCCAGCTCTTCTACTCAAATCATGTAAGAATGAGTTGGCCCATCCCCTCTCTATAATCTATCAGGAATCATTATCATCTGGTATATTTCCATCTACTTTTAAATTTGGACATATTACCCCAATATTTAAGAAAGGATCCCGACTGGAGCCAATTAATTATCGACCAGTAAGTCTTACATCCATCCTCTCAAAGACCCTTGAACGTTTAGTAAGGTGGAGACTGGTAGAATATCTGGAGATAAATAACCTCCTTAATGTGACTCAGCATGGCATCCGGGCCTGGCGTTCTTGTCTTTCCAAACTACTAGACCATTACACATACATTCTAGACTTGCTGGCAACGGCTGAAGGAGCCGATGTGATCTACCTTGACTTTGCCAAGGCATTTGACAAGGTAGACCACGGCGTCTTACTTCACAAAATTAAAAAACTTGGTATCAGCGGTAGTTTGGGAGTGTGGCTCGCAAACTTCCTAACAAATCGGTCCTAGAAAGTTGGAATAAACGGTGCCAGTTCCCATCCCCAACCCATCCTTAGCGGGGTTCCACAAGGAACGGTACTTGGACCCCTACTGTTCCTTATTATGGTTGGGGACATTAACACTAACACAAACAATAAATTATCATCATTTGCTGACGACATAAGAGTAACTGCTCCATCTCTTAACAATGATGACAATAATCTACAAAGAGATTTGAATACAATATATGATTGGGCTGTAAATAACAATATGCATCTGCATGGTGACAAATTTGAGCATCTGCACTACAGCAACAAACCCAAATCTCATCCACACAATAGCTACACTTATATAAATTCTACTGGCGACCATTTGATAATAACTTCAGATCATGCAACTAAAGATCTAGGTGTGACCATGAGTGATAATGCGCGTTTTTCATTACATATCACCAACATTTGTAAAACCGGATCTCAGTTATGTGGCTGGATACTAAGGACATTTACAACCCGTAATGTAATCCCCATGGTTACGCTTTTCAATTCTCTCGTCCGTCCAAGACTCGAATATTGCTGCCAGTTGTGGAACCCAGCTACTGTAGCTGATATCCAAAAAATTGAAAATGTACAACGGGCCTACACCCGCCGCATATTTGGAATGAAGGACATAAATTATTGGGAACGCTTGAAAATGTTACGGTTATATTCGCTTGAGCGGAGGAGAGAAAGGTATATAATAATATATACATGGAAAATTATCGAAAATAGAGTTCCAAATACTTCAGATTTAACCTATAAAATTAAATCTACAAAAAACATCCGCAGAGGTCGACTTTGTACTTTGTACTTTCTCGACCTTTGACTTTGTACTTGCAAGTAAGGCTACATGTCGCGTCTCCTCTCTTATAGACAACAGTTTTTGTGTTATTGGTCCTAAATTATTTAACACCATCCCAAAACATATAAGAGACTTGACAGGCTGCGCACTGGAGACTTTTAAAAGCATCTTGATGCATATCTTTTCACCGTCCCAGATTGTCCAGGCTCCCCTGGATACACTGACTCGAGACCTATCCAGTCAAACTCTCTAACTAAGGTACAAGTATTCAAATAAATTAAATGGACTACATTTCTTTCATTGCATTGTCCATTGAAACAGAAGAATTAGCCAGTTTTTGCACAATTTGTATACAATGTATATTTTTACTATAATGTTTTTTTTTCTCATTATTAGTCATGTGCATTTTGTGCCTTATTTGCGTAATTTTTACAACTGTAGGCCCGTACTTAATTATTTGATATACTGCAGTTTTTAGGTTTATGTACTTAATTTGGTGTGCTCTACGAGTTCTACCGTGTGAATTTTAAATCACTAAATATATATATACAAGAATACAAGAATACAAGCCAGTATCCTTTCACTAAGTCAATCTTAGCAAAAAAGTTGTCTTCTATTGTTAAACCAGATATTGTTTCTTTTGGTGTTTTTGTGTGGTAAGAAGTTCGTAAAACCTGGCAATTTAATTTGGTTAAGTCTACGCAGAGACGTACATCGCCATTTGGTTTTGGGGCCACAACTAATGGATGACACCAAACAGTTGGAAAATCGCCAACAGGTTCTATAATTTTTCTTTGAACCATATAATCTAAATTATGTTTGACTTTATCTCTTAAAGGGATTTGACGGGCAGTATGAACTGCATATGGTACTGCATTTGGTTTTAGTGTTATTGTCATTGGGTTTCCAACTTTTTCACCACACATAGGCCTAAGTTCTCTAGCATCATCAAATACAATTGAATAAATGCTGTATATTTTACAGTTAATTTCATTCAAAAGTTCATGTGATAAATTGCTGGTGTTGTTAGGTAAATTATTCAGCCAATCAGAACGGTTTGGCCAAATATCCGAATTGGGGCATGATGCTTCTTTTATAGTGCGCGCTGCTGAATTACAGTCGTTTTTTGTACATTCATCTATAGCAAGACCAGATGTGGACAATGATGTGGGTGTTATAGTTGACACTGAAACATTATCATTCCCCATAGGTTTTGGAAATATTGAACTTACAATTGTTAACTGTTTGAAAGTATCTAGAGATAAATACAATCCCTGAACATCAAAACAAACTACAATAGTTGTACTGGTTGTATGTATCCCGACTGATATAATTGCTTTAAATGTACCAACTTGTTCCAAAATTGTTCGACCAACAGTAAAAATGCGACATTTTATCTTGGGACCAAGCACACATTTGTTGACTAATCCACTCTCATTAAACATATCAATACCCATAACTGTAGCACCTGTATCAGCCCAAGCTGTAACACTACAATGAAACTGGGAATCATTCAATGTCAAGTTTACTTCAATTAATGGTTTAACACCAGCAATGGCACCACAAATCGATGTGTTTATAAATAAATTTTTCCTCTTCATTCATGTATAGTGAATCTATAAATAAAACTGAATCATTTCCTAATTCATCCTCTTCAAAAGAATCACTTTGATTGGAGAGGTTGATTGCAGTTAATTTTTTTGATGGACACACAATGGAATAATGTCCCTTGCCATCACAACAAACACATCGATTCAGTGCACCTTGTTGCACCCAACACATCCCACCACTCCTTTCAGGGCACCTTGTAACACCCAACACACCCGCCACTCGATTCAAGGACCCTTGTTACACCCAACACATCCCGCCACACGATTCAATGCACCTTGTTGCACCCAACACACCCCACCAATCGATTCAGGGCACCTTGTTGCACGTAACACACCCCGCCACACGATTCAATGCACCTTTTTGCACCCAACACACCCCGCCACTCGATTCAGTGCACCTTGTTGCGCCCAACACACCCCGCCACTCGATACAGTGCACCTTGTTGCACCCAACACACCCCGCCACTCGATTCAGTGCACCTTGTTGCACCCAACACACATCCGCCACTCCATTTAGGGCACCTTGTTGCACCCAACGCACCTCGCCACTCGATTCAGGGCACCTTGTTGCACCCAACACAATCGCCACTCGATACAGTGCACCTTGTTGCACCCAACGCACCTCGCCACTCGATTCAGGGCACCTTGTTGCACCCAACACACTCGCCACTCGATTCAGTGTACCTTGTTGCACCCAACACACCCCGCCACTCGATACAGTGCACCTTGTTGCACCCAACACACCCCGCCACTCGATTCAGTGCACCTTGTTGCACCCAACACACATCCGCCACTCCATTCAGGGCACCTTGTTGCACCCAACGCACCTCGCCACTCGATTCAGGGCACCTTGTTGCATGCAACACACCCGCCACTCGATTCAGTGTACCTTGTTGCACCCAACACACCCGGCCACTCGATTCAGGGCACCTTGTTACACCTGTAGTAACATAATAATTATTTATATGGGCTCAAAATCTAAAACAAGTCCAACTGACCCACTACCTTTTGAAGCTGTGTTGACCTAGTGTTAAAGAAAGCTTCATAATTTATCTTACCTATCCTTTCGTTCACAGAAGGTGCGAATAGGAAGTTCATATTCATTAAGTCTATCCTTATTCTATCTATGGCTTACCCCAAGGACCAGTTTTTGGTCCCATTCTGTTTACAATCTACACACGATCTCTCGCAACTGTTATTAAAGAAAACGGCCTGTCATGTCATCTATACGCAGATGATACTCAACTTTACATTGTTTTTGAACGCAAAGATCTAAGCCGAGCTGTGGAAATAATAGAAGAATGTTTAAGAGACATTAGGAACTGGATGAATAGGTACCTGCTCAAAATGAACTCTGACAAAACAGAGGTAATTTTACTACAATCTCGTTTTGGGAGATAGGGGGGACTGGCCGCAAATCCCGTTTTGGTGAATTAATATCCCGCCTCAATGTTAAATTCTCAATTTAGGGAATGGAGCAGGTTACAGTGGCACGTTATTTTAACCAAAACAATAAACTACACACAATAGAATAGGTCACAGTTTTATCTTTGAGAGTAATCAGCTGTTATTTGCGTCGAATTTCCCTGGAGAGGGATGAATTTTTATTGCGTCCAGTCCCCCCCCCCCACCCCCCCCCCCCCCCCTCCTATCTTCGTTTTGGGGAAAAATTGCCCCAACCTCAATCAAAGTTGGTGATAACTTAATCTACTACTACTAATATCGGCATGCTGCATTGCAGCTGCATTTTTAAGAATGCTGTGCCGGCTTGTCGACAAAATTGCGCCGCCACAACTCCCTATCACCCATGACATTTGCTAGATCATCCGCATCTTCAAGGCCAGTGTCCTTTAAGATGCGTCTCAAGAAAGTCATGGGCTGTCCACCATGCTTATTCACTCCATGAGGCTGCCAAAGTACAAGATTATGCACTGGCTGGTCCTCACGGCGAAAGCAATGTCCTGCAAAGCGGAGGCGATTTTGTTCTAGTGTCAAGCTTGGGGGAACCAATGAGACACCTCCAATGTTATATAGTGTCTGGTTGGAGATGTGTGCATTGTACTTGACACAATGAACCCGGCGTAGCATTCTTGTGAATGTGCCATCCAGAGATTTGGTGTCCTCAGCAGTTAGAGCCCAGCATGGACTCCCATAGAGGAGTACTGGAACTACTGCTGCTCTAAATAATCGGACCTTAAGTTTCCGATTAATTCTCGGTGACTTCCAAATCCTGGAAAGCCTATTCAAGGCTGCCCATGCCTTTCCCTTACGTATTCGAAGGTCCTCACCTGACTTCCGGATCCATGATCCCAGGTAACAGAAGTCGTCCACATGCTCAAGCATACCATCCTTTGAGCTTATGCTCATCCGATCAGAGACTTGCTGAGGACTTTCAAAGTTAACTGTCAAAATTTTGGTCTTTCTGGAGTTAATAAAAAGACCAACACTAGAAGCAGCATGTTCTAATGAGCTGAGGAGCCGTTGGGCTCCCTCTAGTGATTCTGAGAGTACTCCTAAGTCATCAGCAAAGTCTAGATCAGTTAGGTACTTGGCAGGATTTCCTCAACTTCTGGAGCCAGTAGGTGGAGTTATCATCACCCCATCATCATTATGATGATCTAAGGACATGCGTAGAACATAGTCAACCACAATTATGAACAAGAATGGTGCAAGTGTGTCTCCCTGGAGGACGCCCCATAACACTTCAAATGGTTCTGTGTCACCATCAACAGTAGACACAAATGTTGTCGAACCATCGTATACTGATCTGATTGCTGCAATAATTTCATCAGGAATCCCATATAATGAAAGTATGCTGAACATACGTGAGCGGGAGACTGAATCAAAGGCCTTGAAGAAGTCAACAAAGATAACAGCCAGATGCCTGTCTTTCTTTTTTGATAACTCTTCAATTATCCTTCTAAGTGCCAAAATGGGTTCCATGGTCCCACGACCTTTACGGAACCCATTCTGATTTCCACGGAGCAGTCTCTCAATGGGATCCCTGATGCGATTTAATAGAATTCTATTGTATAGCTTTGCAGCAATCGAGATCAATGAGATTCCCCGAAAAGAACCATAGAGTGTTAGGTTGCCCTTCTTGGGAACTGGCACCAACTTATTTGTTTTCATTTCTTGTGGGACTCTTGTTGTTCGGTACATGTCTACTATGATGGGATAGATGAGCTTTAAACACTCAGGTATTTTAAAGACCTCAGGGGGAACACCATCTACTCCACTGGCACGATTGGTCTTAATGCTCTTTGCAGCAGCCTTCACTTCTGCAAAGGAGATATCGCCAATGGGAATATCTGGGAGTACAGACTCAGACACTTTTACTTCTATAAAGTTATCAGGCAATACCCTGTCATTATTGAGGAGCTTTTCAAAGTGGGCCTTCCAACCATTGAGGCGATCGGCTGGTGATTCAGCCTTAACCTTGGTGGTTGGTTGGCTTTTCCGCCCAGTAAGCAAGTTGATCGATTTCCATGCCTGGGATGATTGCCTGCTGTCGTCAGCATCATTGATGGCATCAACCTGTTGGTTTATTAGCTCCTGTAGATTAACAGAGTACTGCCTGTTCAGGGACCTAGATGCAGCCTTAACTGCATTCTTGGCTGCTGTAGTCTGTTTGAGTCGGGACTCTTTCTGCGCCTTATGAAGGTCATTTCGGCACTTCTGGATTTTGTTGTCAGTCCAGGGGGCCCTTTTCCTGTTTCGAGGGTATACAGGAACTGTTTCTGCAGCTGCTAACTTAACTGCTTCTGTGAAGGCAGTATAGCCCTCACAGTGATCTGCCGCCTCAGAGGCAAGAACCTCATACCTGTTGCTCAGCTGTAGTGTGAAGCTGGATCTCACACTTGGCTGTTGCAACAGAGAGGACCAGTCATGCCGCGGCAAGGCAGATTTCGTTGTTCTGCTAGCACGCAGACTAAGTCTTACCTTGGCCACAATAAGGCGGTGATCACTGGAGAAGGGTCGAAGTGTAAATGCATTACAGTCTTGTATAGAGCTCCTGTATTTCCTACGAAACAGAATATGGTCCTAATCACCTCAGCTCAACCGCCAGAAATATTGGATTTATTCTTGACACCCATCTCACACTCTCCAAACAAATCGAAACAACTGTACGGGAAGCTTTCTTCCACCTCAGAAACATAGCTAAGATAAAGATGTCTCTCCGAAAGTGACTTACCAACTCTGGTCCTACGTTGTCCTGCATTGTTCTACGGTCTACGAAAACGATACAAAAACTGCAATATGTACAGAATTCAGCGGCACGCTTAATTACTGGGGTCAGAAAGCGGGAACACATTACTCCAGTTACCCTGGTTACCAGTCAGGCGTCGCATTGACTTCAAGACCGCCACTATCACCTACAAGTGTCTGCACGGCTGTGCTCCATCCGAACTCTGTGAACTGCTCACCCCGTACGCGCCAACCCGCCCTCTAAGGTCTACCAGTTCTGGAGTGCTATCCATTCCGAAGTATAGAATGGAAAACTATGGGAAAAGAACCTTCTCCATAGCGGCACCAACCATCTGGAACGCCCTGCCCCACGAGGTCCGAGGTGCCGATTTGCTGACTACCTTTAAAAGGAAACCCAAAACTCGTTATTTCTCTCTCGAATATAACATAACGAAATCTCCACAATTCTAATAACTGATTACTTAATTTTTTGTTAATTGAATTAATTTTTTCTATCTAATTTTTTGTATCTATAATCATCTATGTAATCTATATTTAGAATATACTGTATTAGCCTTTATTTGCGTAGAATCGCGCTTTGAACAGATTGGAAAGCGCTATTTAAATATTATATTATTATTATAATTATCTATTTTTCGCGCACCTACCCTATTTACTATTACAACATCGATAACCTAATTTGAAATCAATTTTCGTTTCGGTGCATTTAATTATTTTGTAGGGACGGGTGGGGAAAAAATCGTTTGGGTTGGACACGATTTTAAACATCCATAAGACTTCACGATAATATTCTTATGAATACTTAGAGAGGAAAGGCATACAATATCCAGTACCAACAATGTCTGCTCTGGTATGGGACATACTGTAAGGCAACCTGTACCTATAAAGCTACAGGGAACACCTGATGCTCTTAAAGCCGCAGTCTTACTGCCCCATGGGACCCAATGCGACGCAATCATTCAATATGCAGTTATAATAACACCTCCATAATCTCCCGACGTTTGTCCTTGCCTGAGGGGGCCTACAGCTAAGGAGATGCTCAGATAAACAGAGCGCATCCTTTTGAAATTTGGTAGGCTAGACATTTCGACTCAACGTTCCAGTTCTTGAGTTTTAATTAATAATTAATGTAAAAATAATTTCAAAAAGGAGCCGCAAATTGCAAACATAAGGGCGGATGGGTCATATATCTCTGTATAATGGGCATTGAAGCTGCACATTGAGATGCTATGCCGGCTTAATAAAAATATTTGTGCGCCACCATGCAATTCACAATTGGCTAATTTAATTCTAATGCAGCGTGCATTAAGAATGCTTTGCCGGCTTATCAACAAAGTTGCACCGCCACAACTCCCAATCCCCCATGACTTTCGCGAGATTATCCTCATCTTCAGGGCCAGTGTCCTTTAAGATGCGTCTAAGAAAGTCATGGGATGTCCACCATGCTTATTTTCTCTATGAGGCTGCCAAAGCACAAGTTTGTGCACAGGCTGGTCTAGTACAACCACCTTACTGTATGCCCTACATCAAACCATAACCGAGACAGGTGTGGGGGGGGGGGGGGGGGGGGGACTGGACGAAATCCCATCTTGGCGAATTAATATTCCGCCCCAATGTTGAATTCTCAATGTAGGGAAAGGAGCAGGTTACAGTGGCAGGTTATTCTAACCGAAACAACAAACATAATTCAATAGAACAACATCGATTTTTATTGCGTCGAAACCTCTCCCATCTGCCATAACCACGCCCAACCAAAACAATATACGAGAGTCAATAGTTTATTTTTGGCCTACTGTAAGGACACCCTTGGAAATAAGCTGTAAAGTATTAGCGGTAATCTTATGTTTGTGCAATATCTATTCATCTATAGAGTATTAGTATCTACTGTACATTGTTTGGTGTATTTGTTATTGTAATTTCCATAATGTAAATCTTGTAAATTGGTACCATACTGAGTTGCACCACTGGCTCACATGCAGCTCGCCATTTAGTGGTATTGGACTTTTATAATCTTTATCAATAATAATAATACCTATAAAAGTATAAGTATAATAAATAATACTTAATCAATAATACTCCTAATGATACGTGTTATTTTTAACTGATATGATACTATTAGTTTATTAGATATTATTAGTTTTAGTATTGTATTGTCATTGTATCTTGTTGCTCTTATTTTGTATGTTATTTTAATTACTTTGATGTTGTTAGACCATTTTACCAATAATAGCCGCCGATAAATCAACATACTGTGGGGCGAGCCACGAAGTGAGAGAGCCTTAGCGTAGTGGTACCATTAATCAACCTGTCGTTCTGTCGTTCTGTCGTTCTGTCGTTCTGTCGTTCTGTCGCGTCCAATTTTAAACGTTAATAAGCTAGTTGCTGGGAATGATTATTGGTCAAGTCTCTGCTGGTGTGGAGCTAGCTGGCTTGGAGTTGTGGCTGTAGACTAACCAGAGAGGAATTGTACTGTAATAGGCAACCAGTATTGCTATTCCAGCCCAGACATCATTCTTTAAATCCAACATCCCAACATCCTTCCTGTATTGACTCTACTATAAGTGTTGTATTGCTATCTCAGGTAAATGACAGATATAATAACATAAATACAATCCATGGCATGGCTGTTGTGTAGGCTTCTGAAATAGTTTATTCCATAATGTATATGTCTGGTTATTTTTTAATTGAATTTTTGCAAAGTAGTAAAATTAATGTTCTTAAAAATAATATTATTATTTTATATGTAACCTAGGAAATTAGCTACATTTTTTCGCTGCAGCTTTAAGAGTGTACATTGATTTAATATTATTTCAATACCCATATTACTACATCGGCATAAGATGCGTTGGCGTTGTATCACACATCTCCACATATCACACATCTCCACATAGATGTATCAACAGTTACTCGCACAGTTTCGAAACTTCGCATAGTTATAACTGTATAAAGATCGTCAGTCTGCGTTTAGGAAAAATATTTTATGACAAAACAGGACAAGCGACGAGCGCAACGAGGCATATAATGAAGACGAGTACTGCGTTGACTAAATTGTTATATAAACCACCTGGCTTCACATATTGATCGCATCCCTAGTTATTATTATTATAAAGATCGTCCTAGCCTGCGTTTAAGAAATATATTTAAATACAAAACAGGACGAACGCAAAGAGGCTTATAATGAAAACGAGTACTGCGTTTATTATATTCCTATAAACCACCTGGCTTTGCATATTTAACGTGCGATTGGAAATAAGTTCGTGCTACCCTTCCGTGGGTGGTAGATGTCCCGGTTATGTATTGGTGGTTGGGAAGGGTGGGGGGGGGGGCGGGATTAAAAGGGGTGAACACGTACTGTCCGCCTTTCTGGATCTGGATTAAGGACCCATATACTTGGCTGCAGGGGTATATGGCCTGACCAGGCAGATGGTGATCTACCAATGGCTGCCAAGTACCTAACTGATCTAGACTTTGCTGATGACTTAGGAGTACTCTCAGAATCACTAGAGGGAGCCCAACGGCTCCTCAGCTCATTAGAACATGCTGCTTCTAGTGTTGGTCTTTTCATTAACTCCAGGAAGACCAAAATTTTGACAGTTAACTTTGAAAGTCCTCAGCAAGTCTCTGATCGGATGAGCATAAGCTCAAAAGATGGTATGCTTGAGCATGTGGATGACATCTGTTACCTGGGATCATGGATCCGGAAGTCAGGTGAGGACCTTCGAATACGTAAGGGAAAGGCATGGGCAGCCTTGAATAGACTTTCCAGGATTTGGAAGTCACCGAGAATTAATCGGAAACTTAAGGTTCAGTTATTTAGAGCAGCAGTAGTTCCAGTACTCCTCTATGGGAGTCCATGCTGGGCTCTAACTGCTGAGGACACCAAATCTCTGGACGGCACATTCACAAGAATGCTACGCCGGGTTCATTGTGTCAAGTTCAATGCACACATCTCCAACCAGGCACTATATAACATTGGAGGTGTCTCATTGGTTCCCCCAAGCTTGACACTAGAACAAAATCGCCTCCGCTTTGCAGGACATTGCTTTCGCCGTGAGGACCAGCCAGTGCATAATCTTGTACTTTGGCAGCCTCATGGAGTGAATAAGCATGGTGGACAGCCCATGACTTTCTTGAGACGCATCTTAAAGGACACTGGCCTTGAAGATGCGGATGATCTAGCAAATGTCATGGGTGATAGGGAGTTGTGGCGGTGCAATTTTGTTGATAAGCCGGCACAGCATTCTTAAAAATGCAGCTGCAATGCAGCATGCCGATCCTAGTAGTAGTACCAATGGCTGGTCAGGAGTAGAGTGTTCTCATGTCCACTCTGAGAGCACTTCACTGCGACCTGCACCTGGCAGCAAGGGTACAGGGCATGACCCAGCAGATGAGCTGCAACAGCCAATGGTGGGTCATGTGCGCCAGAGTAGATATGGGTGATGGGCCTCATATCTGACTCCATTGCGACACCCACCCTGTGGAATGGCAAACCAGGGTGCGGTATTTGCCCCGAGAGCTGACTCGGCAAAAAAGCACCCCCCAACCCCCACTATGGATTACATTAGCAATGCGGAGGTCCGGCCACTAGAGGCCAGTGGAATTACCGGACACAATCGGCCTCACAGGCGTCAGTTAACTCCTGACCGGCTGCCTGTCTCACCCCCTACTGGAGAGAGAGCAGCCAACAATTCTTTGAGTCCCTTTCCTGATGACCTTTCTGGCCCAAACCCAGGGTCACCAGGGAGGCCAGATTGTGATGGGGAGAGGGATTCTGGAGTTGGAGGCTACTCTCATGTTCCACCCCGACCAACAAAGCCATTGGTGAATCTGAGGCAAGTTACTAGACTAGCCTCAGTAAACACCCTAACACTCGGGTCCCCAATGCGACAAGGTGAGCTGACTGCCTTGGCAGATAAGCTTTCTCTTAGCGCAGTGGGTGTTCAAGAGCACCGAATGCAGACTGGACAGACTGATGAGGTTCTGATTAAGGACATGGGGGGCGGTTGGCGACTCGCCCTCGCGTCAGCAGATGATAGTGGCAATGGTGGAATTGGTCTATTGATGAATCCAACTGCACATGCAGCATTGGACAAAATAGACCAAATCTCTAACCGCATCATCCGTTGCCACTTCTCATGTTCTGGAAGACTGGCTAAGAAGTTTCCTAAGGTGGTTCTGATTGTGTGCTACTCTCCAACTAGTGTTGCCCCTGTAGAGGAGGTGGAAAATTTCTACCACAATCTACAAGCAGCTACTGATGGAGTGGATCAGCATGCATTCTTAACATTCCTGGGAGACTTTAATGCAAGTCTGCATCAATCACCTACATCGCCCTGGGTCTATAGCAATAGTGTTAACCGAAATTCGGTCCATCTCCAGGATTTTATCTCTGGAAATGGATTGTTTTCGGCTGGAACCCAGTTCAAGAAGCGAACTGGAAAGCTATGGACTCATAGTGGACCCAGTGGTCACAAGTCCCAGATAGACCATATTCTGTTTCGTAGGAAATACAGGAGCTCTATACAAGGCTGTAATGCATTTACACTTCGACCCTTCTCCAGTGATCACCGCCTTATTGTGGCCAAGGTAAGACTTAGTCTGCGTGCTAGCAGAACAACGAAATCTGCCTTGCCGCGGCATGACTGGTCCTCTCTGTTGCAACGACCAAGTGTGAGATCCAGCTTCACACTACAGCTGAGCAACAGGTATGAGGCTCTTGCCTCTGAGGCGGCAGATCACTGTGAGGGCTATACTGCCTTTACAGAAGCAGTTAAGTTAGCAGCTGCAGAAACAGTTCCTGTATACCCTCGAAACAGGAAAAGGGCCCCCTGGACTGACAACAAAATTCAGAAGTGCCGAAATGACCTTCATAAGGCGCAGAAAGAGTCCCGACTCAAACAGACTACAGCGGCCAAGAATGCAGTTAAGGCTGCATCTAGGTCCCTGAACAGGCAGTACTCTGCTAATCTACAGGAGCTAATAAACCAACAGGTTGATGCCATCAATGCTGTTGACGACAGCAGGCAATCATCCCAGGCATGGAAATCGATCAATCTGCTTACTGGGCGGAAAAGCCAACCAACCACCAAGGTTAAGGCTGAATCACCAGCCGATCGCCTCAATGGTTGGAAAGCCCACTTTGAAAAGCTCCTCAATAATGACAGGGTATTGCCTGATAACTTTATAGAAGTAAAAGTGTCTGAGTCTGTACTCCCAGATATTCCCATTGGCGATATCTCCTTTGCAGAAGTGAAGGCTGCTGCAAAGAGCATTAAGACCAATCGTGCCAGTGGAGTAGATGGTGTTCCCCCTGAGGTCTTTAAAATACCTGAGTTTTTAAACCTCATCTATCCCATCATAGTAGACATGTACCGAACAACAAGAGTCCCACAAGAAATTAAAACAAATAAGTTGGTGCCAGTTCCCAAGAAGGGCAACCTAACACTCTATGGTTCTTTTCGGGGAATCTCATTGATCTCGATTGCTGCAAAGCTATACAATAGGATTCTATTAAATCGCATCAGGGATCCCATTGAGAGACTGCTCCGTGGAAATCAGAATGGGTTCCGTAAAGGTCGTGGGACCATGGAGCCCATTTTGGCACTTAGAAGGATAGTTGAAGAGTTATCAAAAAAGAAAGACAGGCATCTGGCTGTTACCTTTGTTGACTTCTTCAAGGCCTTTGATTCAGTCTCTTGCTCACGTATGCTCAGCATACTTTCATTATATGGGATTCCTGATGAAATTATTGCAGCAATCAGATCAGTATACGATGGTTCGACAACATTTGTGTCTACTGTTGACGGTGACACAGAACCATTTGAAGTGTTATGGGGCGTCCTCCAAGGAGACACACTTGCACCATTCTTGTTCATTAATGTGGTTGACTATGTTCTACGCATGTCCTTAGATCATTATAATGATGATGGGGTGATGATAACTCCACCTACTGGCTCCAGAAGTCGAGGAAATCCTGCCAAGTACCTAACTGATCTAGACTTTGCTGATGACTTAGGAGTACTCTCAGAATCATTAGAGGGAGCCCAACGGCTCCTCAGCTCATTAGAACATGCTGCTTCTAGTGTTTGTCTTTTTATTAACTCCAGAAAGACCAAAATTCTGACAGTTAACTTTGAAAGTCCTCAGCAAGTCTCTGATCGGATGAACATAAGCTCAAAGGATGGTATGCTTGAGCATGTGGGCGACTTCTGTTACCTGGGATCATGGATCCGGAAGTCAGGTGAGGACCTTCGAATACGTAAGGGAAAGGCATGGGAAGCCTTGAATAGGCTTTCCAGGATTTGGAAGTCACCGAGAATTAATCGGAAACTTAAGGTCCGATTATTTAGAGCAGCAGTAGTTCCAGTACTCCTCTACGGGAGTCCATGCTGGGCTCTAACTGCTGAGGACACCAAATCTCTGGATGGCACATTCACAAGAATGCTACGCCGGGTTCATTGTGTCAAGTACAATGCACACATCTCCAACCAGACACTATATAACATTGGAGGTGTCTCATTGGTTCCCCCAAGCTTGACACTAGAACAAAATCGCCTCCGCTTTGCAGGACATTGCTTTCGCCGTGAGGACCAGCCAGTGCATAATCTTGTACTTTGGCAGCCTCATGGAGTGAATAAGCATGGTGGACAGCCCATGACTTTCTTGAGACGCATCTTAAAGGACACTGGCCTTAAAGATGCGGATGATCTAGCAAATGTCATGGGTAATAGGGAGTTGTGGCGGTGCAATTTTGTTGACAAGCCGGCACAGCATTCTTAAAAATGCAGCTGCAATGCAGCATGCCGATCCTAGTAGTAGTATATTATATATATTCATTAATGTCATTTCATCCAACATAATTTAAATCTGACATCATTAGTTATGTATATATACGGTGCGTTTTTAGACCTCACCATTTTATTATATTTGCCTATTTTACTTAACCTTTGTAATTTACTTAACCATTATATACCGTGCGTTTTAAATTTTGTTTTTAACAGTTATCACCCTAGAATTTTATCAATATAGCCTGCCGGGGCGTAAACCGAGCTTTGAAATTGAAATCTATCTTTGTACTAAAACGGTAAGTATAGCTGAGATTCACTGATTAATTAAGACATCTTCCTCCAGCTACTACGTGACTTGAAGTACTAAGAAATTTGAACTTACTTTAAGAAAAATAATACACTTTTTCCTGAGTACCGCCAACCAAATTGTAGACAGATTAAGATTTTCCAATAAAGTTATCTAACGAAACAAAACACAACCCTCTTCTACTCTTATCGTTTTGTTTCAATTACAAGAAAAAAACTGACAAATTTTATATGTTTCTTCGTCAGTAATCAATCAGATAATTCTATCGGAAACCCCAAATACAATTACCGCGTTGTGGGCGGGTTAAGATGTCTGCTTCATTGAAACTCAATTCACACTGGAGTCAACCCCCTACACACGCCGACTCACCTCATGGCGCAGCGCTAACTAAGTTACCTGTGATGAATCGCCGGGCTGTGTACGCCTGTGAGGCTATTTTACTCACCGATACTAATTTGACGTGCCGACCCGAGAACTGAGAATCCGGAGAGAAATAGCAGGATGGGTAGAGGCTGAGATTCCAACCGACCAACTGTAAGATGCATCATTAGCTAGTCACCAGTAATCATACGCATACACGAGCTACATCCAACACCTGCGCACGCCTTTCTCCACCCAATTTCTTTTGTTTTAAACTACAACATAAAGAAGAATAAGATATTTATTGCGTAACTAATTTGGTTTTCACTCTCTCTCTATCTCTCAGCAGTTTTCAGAAATTGCTTTCACGCATCGTCAGATTTGCAAACGAGCGATTTGCAAGTCTAAAGTTGCCTCCTCTGCGCCGTGTGAATGCAGATGCAGCACACAGGGGGTAAGTGTATGCTGGGGTACTGTTCACCTCCAGGCCAGCAGGGTGTGATTGACGCCGGGACAGAGCGACCAACTTCACGGAGATAGTGATAGCTTCCGTGCCGGTAGTGGGATTCATATATTCCTCATTATACAATCACATGGATCCTACTGAGTGTACCGGTAGGCTCTATTATATTTGACACGGTATTTACGTTTTCGTCCTGATTACGGAGAGGAATCGCTCGATCGAAGCGGAATTATAGTAATTTAATCCGATTACACCGATCCCGATGTCGCTTCATCATAAATCCCGCGTAATTTCCTCCAAATTTCGTTGGCCAACATTCAATTAACTTTCTGAAAAAATAATGGAGTACATAATTAATATCAGCTTATGTTCCAAAATGTAATTAATGTATTGTTGATATGGGTAAGAGGTTTACAATATCAGAATATAATCTGTGTGTAAATAAATACATGGAGTTAGTTACTGTATCTATCTTTTCCCAGTGGGTTAACTGTTAACATGTTTTTTAGCCCCCCCCCCCCACCCCCCACCCCCACCAGGACGGAGGTATTCGATGTGGAGTGGCCTATCATCATATTTTGGCCTTTTACTTAATTAAAAAAGTAAAAGGCCTTCAGGATTAAGAAATGACCTTCATAAGGCGCAGAAAGAGTCCCGACTCAAACAGACTACAGCGGCCAAGAATGCAGTTAAAGCTGCATCTAGGTCCCTGAACAGGCAGTACTCTGTTAATCTACAGGAGCTAATAAACCAACAGGTTGATGCCATCAATGATGCTGACGACAGCAGGCAATCATCCCAGGCATGGAAATCGATCAATCTGCTTACTGGGCGGAAAAGCCAACCAACCACCAAGGTTAAGGCTGAATCACCAGCCGATCGCCTCAATGGTTGGAAAGCCCACTTTGAAAAGCTCCTCAATAATGACAGGGTATTGCCTGATAACTTTATAGAAGTAAAAGTGTCTGAGTCTGTACTCCCAGATATTCCCATTGGCGATATCTCCTTTGCAGAAGTGAAGGCTGCTGCAAAGAGCATTAAGACCAATCGTGCCAGTGGAGTAGATGGTGTTCCCCCTGAGGTCTTTAAAATACCTGAGTGTTTAAAGCTCATCTATCCCATCATAGTAGACATGTACCGTACAACAAGAGTCCCACAAGAAATGAAAACAAATAAGTTGGTGCCTGTTCCCAAGAAGGGCAACCTAACACTCTATGGTTCTTTTCGGGGAATCTCATTGATCTCGATTGCTGCAAAACTATACAATAGAATTCTATTAAATCGCATCAGGGATCCCATTGAGAGACTGCTACGTGGAAATCAGAATGGGTTCCGTAAAGGTCGTGGGACCATGGAGCCCATTTTGGCACTTAGAAGGATAATTGAAGAGCTATCAAAAAAGAAAGACAGGCATCTGGCTGTTATCTTTGTTGACTTCTTCAAGGCCTTTGATTCAGTCTCTCGCTCACGTATGTTCAGCATACTTTCATTATATGGGATTCCTGATGAAATTATTGCAGCAATCAGATCAGTATACGATGGTTCGACAACATTTGTGTCTACTGTTGACGGTGACACAGAACCATTTGAAGTGTTATGGGGCGTCCTCCAAGGAGACACACTTGCACCATTCTTGTTCATTATTGTCGTTGACTATGTTCTACGCATGTCCTTAGATCATCATAATGATGATGGGGTGATGATAACTCCACCTACTGGCTCCAGAAGTCGAGGAAATCCTGCCAAGTACCTAACTGATCTAGACTTTGCTGATGACTTAGGAGTACTCTCAGAATCATTAGAGGGAGCCCAACGGCTCCTCAGCTCATTAGAACATGCTGCTTCTAGTGTTGGTCTTTTTATTAACTCCAGAAAGACCAAAATTCTGACAGTTAACTTTGAAAGTCCTCAGCAAGTCTCTGACCGGATGAGCATAAGCTCAAAGGATGGTATGCTTGAGCATGTGGACGACTTCTGTTACCTGGGATCATGGATCCGGAAGTCAGGTGAGGACCTTCGAATACGTAAGGGAAAGGCATGGGCAGCCTTGAATAGGCTTTCCAGGATTTGGAAGTCACCTAGAATTAATCGGAAACTTAAGGTCCGATTATTTAGAGCAGCAGTAGTTCCAGTACTCCTCTACGGGAGTCCATGCTGGGCTCTAACTGCTGAGGACACCAAATCTCTGGATGGCACATTCACAATAATGCTACGCCGGGTACATTGTGTCAAGTACAATGCACACATCTCCAACCAGACACTATATAACATTGGAGGTGTCTCATTGGTTCCCCCAAGCTTGACACTAGAACAAAATCGCCTCCGCTTTGCAGGACATTGCTTTCGCCGTGAGGACCAGCCAGTGCATAATCTTGTACTTTGGCAGCCTCATGGAGTGAATAAGCATGGTGGACAGCCCATGACTTTCTTGAGACGCATCTTAAAGGACACTGGCCTTAAAGATGCGGATGATCTAGCAAATGTCATGGGTGATAGGGAGTTGTGGCGGTGCAATTTTGTTGACAAGCCGGCACAGCATTCTTAAAAATGCAGCTGCAATGCAGCATGCCGATCCTAGTAGTAGTAATTAAAAAAACTTTTACTTACTATATTAAATATATTTTTCGCTTTGGAGAGCATTATCATAATGTTCTGGAATATAATATATATTTTGTTACGTTCTGTCAACTTCTCAGCGTTTCTGGTGAATTACTCGTAACGCAACGCTGCAAGGTACCACTTTGCAGCGTTGTGGTTTATATGACGGAACGCTGCAAAGTAATCAATAACCTGGAAACAACTTCAATTACCGTATTCCAGAATGAAATAGTTCCATTTATATTATGGTAATAGTTCCGTATAGCACTAAATTATTATTACATAAATCATTATTACCATGGCAACATTGTAGAGTTCTAGAACAAAATATAAATATTATACACTATTCTAGAACATAAATATAATAAAAAAATATAATGTTCTAGAACATATAGCAAGTTATTTTTCAAATTTAAAATTGCCAGTAATTAAAAAAATTATTCAAAACAATTTTTGGGGTACAAAATGAACAAGTCAAATTAAGGCAATTAAAAAAAGACAGGTACGGAGAAAATTAATAAAAATATACGATGCCAGAGCTTTGTGTTATGAGTGCATTAACTATATGAGGATAAATTATCCAAAAATTTGACAGAATACATGTGGAGGTAATAGAAAAGAAATGGAAAATTGAACTGATTCCATGAGATATTAAAGGCCAATAAAAGCCAATACCCAATTGATAAATAAACTAATAAGTTACATCGGTATACAAAAACTCAATAATGAATATAAAATTTAAATGTATTCAGAAATTGATTTAAAGATTAATTTCTTTCAATTTACTAGCTATTTTAAAATTAAAAGAAATTAGCTATATGTTCTAGAACATTACATTTTTTATTTATTTATGTTCTAGAATAGTATATAATACTTTAGCGTCACGCTAATTCGCAAACATTATATTGTGGGTAGTTGAACGATATTATATTTTCGTATTAATATTCAATAACTGAATAATGCGATGACATATGTCTATATTTATTACCCTATTATTGAGTTATTTTCCCGGTTATTTAACCCGCGGGCAGGAAACAACCCGAGGGCGAAGCCCGAGGGTGTTCCTGCCCAAGGGTTAAATAACAGGGAAAATAACTCAATAATAGGGTAATAAGTGTGTTATTCCCCATTACCTTCACTTACCTACGAGTAATTTATGGCTAAGGCTTCAAACATTTCTAAAAGGGTTTTGTTTGGGGGGAGTTTATTAAAAATGGGGCGTGGTATTTTTGGGGGGAAATAATTATGCATATATATTTTATCACTATTTTTTTCCTATATTGATACGATTTAATTCAACGACAATGACTTATGGTAGACATTATTTCAGTAATCTTATTTTATGTCTATTATTTCAGTCATTTTTAATGCTTTCATATGTGGCCTTTCTGCGCAGTAGAGCAATCAAAACATTTATTAAATTATGTATTTATATAGTAGGTAACAGCGTAAATGTTATAGCTCTATTTATCATATTTATTTCCCAGCTACAGATAAGGGGACTTTCGACGGAATAAAAAGCGGGTGTAACAAGGGCGCATTTTTGCTTGCATCCTGAAGTGGTAGCTAAATGAGTACCGGTACTGGCTTTTCCTCTGTGGAGTATAGTTCGAGGGGCACGTAATCCCTGGCCTAACAGCCGAATAAACATTTTACATTTTTTTTACTTTTATACCGCTCCAGGGTAAAATCGACGCAAATAACAGCTGATTACTCCTAAAAAATACAACTGTAACCTGTTTTATTGTCTTTAACTTATTGTTTTGGTTAGAATAAGAGTGCAATTTGTAAACGCTGATTCCCCTTAATTTTTAATTTAACATTAAGACGAAATATAAATTCGACGAGATGGGATTTGCGTCCAACAACCCCCCCCCCCCCCCCCCCACGTCTCCTTAGTGATCGATCTTTCTTGAATAACGTACATTTGTTATCACAGTTTGCAGATTTGGGGACTGACTCTTGACGCAGAAAATATTAAAACTAAGGTAACAGTTCCGAATCCGCATAGCACTACATTTTTATACCATAAATCATGGTTACCATGGCAACATTTTAGAGTTCTAGAACAAATTATAAATATTATACAGTATTATTATACACTAATTCTAGAACTTAAATAAAATTAAAAATATAACGTTCTAGTACATATAGCTAGTTATTTATCAATTTTTAATTAGCTTGTAATTTAAAAAAATATAAAATTGTTTTATTAATGTTTGGTGCTTTGGAAATTTTCAATTTTCATTTAATTGTATTCAGAAATTCATTTAAATACTTTTTTTAATTTACTAGCTATTTTAATTTAAAAAAAATAGCTACCGGTATATGTTAGAAATATAACAATTTTCAATATTCATTTAAATGTATTCAGAAATTCATTTAAATACTTTTTTTAATTTACTAGCTATTTAAAATTAAAAATAAACTAACTATATGTTCTAGAACGTAATATTATTTTATTTTATTTATGGTTTAGAATAGTATAATTATTTTCATTTGTTCTGCAACTCTTCAACGTTGCCATGTAACAATGATATATGTTTTAAAAATATAGCGCTATATAGCGGTATATGTAGCGGTATTCCTTCTAGAATAATATTTTTTAAAAGGAACTACAGTATAATAAATTGAAATTATATATAAAAATTAACAAGTGCTACGATAAAAAAATTTGTACGGGAAAGTACTGTAGGAGAACGGAACCAGTGTCGAAAATAATAGTATGCTTACCTAAAACATAGCTACCGTAAAATTTAGTTGCTTGAATATGAAAGGGACATTTTATCATTGAAGGAATTGCAGCAATAATGTGAATTTCTCGCATTCTCCTCATATTATCAGGTCTCAATCTTTAAAATCAGTTCCAGATTTACTATACCTATTCCACGTATGCGCCTCTGTACATTACTTTAGCTGCCTTAAGTTCTAATCAAAGTAGTTGTGAATTGTAACCATGGTAGCTAGTGGATGGAACCTATTAATATGCGAATATTTTATATTTTATTATTATATTCTAATTGATTGGATGTAACTAAGCTACCAAAAGCGGGATGGGATTAATAACTGGTTATTTTCCCTAGGGCGAATTCGGATATTTTTTTACATAGCCCACCATTGTATTGTTATTTTAAACAGTTTGTAATGGGGAATAACACGTAGATAGGCGTACAATACAGCAGTACCGGTAGGATACGGTTAATTTGTACAAGCTGCTTGTCCGTGAGTCAGTACTCAGATAAATGTGTATATCTGGTGGTTGCCCGGCAACCACGTAAACAATAATATTGTAAATGTCCATTAACTGGCGTACGCCACATTAGCCCCCTAGTGGAATGTAAGAGGAATGGACCACCTAAAAGTATCTGGGTGGGGCGTTAATAATACGACCAGATCTTGTAGTGATTGGCGTAGGCTGTGGTACTGCTGGTGGTGTAGTTGGCGGGACTGAAGGGGTGGGTCGTGTGCTTAGTTTGTCTTGTAGTGGGGGCTGTGACTGTGGAGAGCCACTACAATAGGCCACCTTGAGCCGGTCAATGGAAACCGTTTCACAACGCCCTGTCACATCAAGGACGAAGTACTTGTCCGATGTATCTAGAATGCGGAATGGGCCATTGTACGGGCGTTGTAGCGGTCCGTGATGGGCGTCTCGCCGGACATAGACGTATCTGGTGGTGGCAAGGTTGTTTGGAACGGCTGTGGGACGGCGGCTGTGGTACTCCGGGATCAGTGGGTGACAGAGCGCATGGAGTTCTGTAGACGACAGAGGAAGTCCGAGGAAGGTGGCTCCATTCGAGGAGCTGGCGCGATGAACTTGCCGGGTACGTGGAGGCTGGTACCGTATACAAGGTCAGCGGGAGAGCAGCCGGAGTCCTCGCGCCACGCAGTCCGGATGATAAGGAGGACCATGGGGAGTTCGTCCATCCAGTTGGGACCGACAAGGCAGGCCTTAAGAGAGGCCTTGAGTTGGTGATGGAGGCGTTCTACCATGCCATTGGCCTGTGGGTGGTAGGCGGTTGTTTTGGACGCCGATATTCCTAGAAGTCTGTGTAGTTCAGCCCTTAGATTGGATGTAAACTGGGAGCCGCTGTCGGAAGTGACATCACTGGGGACCCCGAAGCGAGAAATCTAGTGGCAGAGAAAGGCTCTGGCACAGGTACCGAGACCTGCGCCAGAGCCTTTGTCCGCCACTGGATTTCTCGCCCATTGGGATGACTTCCGGCCAGCGGCTGAACCTATCGATGATCGAGAATAGATAGTTCATACCTTCGGAGACCGGTAGATGGCCGACTATGTCGATGTGTAGGCTGTCGAACCGGCAATCGGGAGGTTGACGGCGTGTGAGTGGAGCACTGATGTGCCGGTGGATTTTAGAGGCCTGGCACGGGTGACACTCCTGGAACCATTTTCGGACGTCGCGTTTCAGGCCGTGTCAGACGAAGCGGGACGAGATGGCGCATTGCATTGGCCGACTACCGGAATGGCCGAGTCCATGGATCGCGTCGAACACACGCCGAGTCCACTCCTTGGGGATTATAGGACGAGTTCGGCCTGTTGAGACGTCGCACAGGAGGGTGAAGTCGCCGAACCGGACGTCTTCAAGGACCAGGTTGGTTACGGCTGTCTGGTAGTCGTTTACCTCAGTAGATGATTGTTGTGCCGTGGCGAGTTGCCGGAAGTCAACGGTAGTCGAGAGTACATCGACAGCTATTGGAGCGCGAGATAGTGCATCCGCAACTACATTGTCTTTGCCGTTGATATGCTGAACATCTGTTGTAAACTCAGCAATGAAGGATAAATGACGAGTTTGACGGGGGGAACGTTCAGCAGCGCTAGCAAAGTCAAAGGTGAGGGGTTTATGGTCAGTGTAGACTGTAAATATTCGTCCTTCTACAAAATGGCAGAAGTGTTTGATCGCAAGGTATACAGCTAGCAACTCGCGATCGAATGCGCTGTATTTAATTTCGGCCACTGATAGTTTTCGCGAGAAAAACGCAACGGGACACCACACACCGCCATTAAGTTGTTCAAGTTTAGCGCCGACAGCTCGATCGGAGGCATCGACGGTGACACTCGTGGAGGTGGACGAGTTGGGGTGGTGGAGGAGAGTTGCAGCGGCAAGGGAAGACTTGGCGGACTCGAACGAAGTTTGGCACTCGGGAGTCCAAGTTATATCTTTGCCCTTCGACTTGGTTGCCTCATAGAGAGGGTAGAGTTTATCAGCCAACCTTGGCATGTAGCAGTGGTAATAGTTTACCATGCCAAGGAATCGCTGGAGGCTGAGGTTGGGGTCCGGGGTTGGGTAGTTCCGGATGGCGGTGACGCAGTTTTCGAGGGGGGAGAATTCCGGAGACGGTGACTTTTTGGCTGAGGTAGGTCAATTCGGAAGCCCGAAGACGCACTTGGCGCGGTTTATTACCATTCCGTTGTCCAATAGGACTTGGCAGAGGTGGTCGATGTGTTCGGCGACGTTTTGACTGGCTACCAGGATGTCGTCGAGGTAGACGAACACAAATGCGATGCCGCGAAGGAAGCCGTCCATGAGCCGTTGGAATGCCTGAGCAGCGTTCTTAAGCCCAAACGGCATTCGTAAGAACTCCCAAAGGCCGAAGGGAGTGATTATTGCTGTCTTCCGGGTGTCCTCAGGGGGTATCGGTCGTCCATGGTGGCGTCGTTGAGCCGGCGGTAGTCCCCGCAGGGCCGCCAACCACCGCCAGGTTTCGGGGCGATGTGGAGCGGGAAGGCCCACGGCGAGTTGAAACGACGGATTATTCCGAGTTTCTGCATCTTGGCGAACTCAGCCTTGGTCACTGCAAGTTTCCCAGTGTGACGGGATCCAGGAGTTGGCTGTCTGAACCCTGACCGGTGTGTTGTTTGGGCTATACGCATCGCCGCGTCCGTAGGCTGCTGAAAGGCTGACGTCTGAATATTAAGGCTGAAGGCCGTTTGAATAACTGAGTTTATAGTGCCAGTTGTTGTAATGTCAGAATGTAATAATAGCACGGTAATGACGACGGTTAAAAACTGTTCCGGTCTCACAACTCTACAGATTCCAACTGAATCACAATCAATAAGTACAACGGTTATATTACCAACACATATTGGTTACTCCTACTGTTCTAAGTGGCCTGGCCAATGGATGCGTTCCAATCATCTGTTTTCCCGTCCCATCATTGGCTAACCTAATTAATCTCTATCTCGGGACTCCCTGTTGCCACTATCCCCAATTGCTAGCCCCTTTGTCCCCTGAGATGGCTTATGGCTTCTCAACTCTGTTTGTGGCTGGCAGTGAGTATTGCCTGAGTTGGTTATTAGGTGACATGATATTAATAATGTCACCTTCCCAACTGTAATTGGTAAAAAGCCACTTTCCCCATTTCCCACTGGGTAGTGCAAGGTAATTGAATCCGCTTACACTCAGAGTCGAGACAACGAGCGTGAGCATATAGAGGAGGTCCCTCGGTTACGATGTGGTGTTCCACACAGTGTTTATTTGCCGCGGTGGGATCGAACCTCGGGTTGAGGAGTTGCTCGCAGGGACCGATGTGGTCGATGTGGATGCCAGCAATAGCGGACGAATAGCAATCGGGATCGCTCTAAAGTTCAACATGAGTTCGATGAGGGATCTCCCTGCGAGGTCGATGGCCAACCAGTTGGCGAAGGAGAAATCGGCGTCGAGGATTGGTGTGGTAACGTTGGCAACGTGGAATTCCTGTGTGAAGACGGTGGAGGTGCATCGACCTCTTACCCCATATGGCGATCGGGCTGCCATTGGCGGCGACCAACGGGGCAGTGGGGACGCAGTTGCGTTTATCGCCGGGCATGGTGGGGGAAACCGAGACTTCGGCTCCGCAGTCCACCAGATAAGTTTGGCCGCTGTGACGATCCTACACAGTCATCGTCCTCTTCGCATTCTGGCCGACTGCGGAGACGTTTAGCGGCCGGCCCCGGCGTTTCCCTGACCGTGAGTTGAGGCCGGTGTGGAAGGAAGAAGGTGGCTGAATCGACAGCCTCTGTAGCTGCAATTCTGTGCATCGTTCCCGAACTTCTTATGGAAGGAGCAGAGGTTCGAGTTGGGAGACTGTGTTTACCGGCGGGGGCGGCGTTTCTCTGCACACCGGCGATTCCAACTCCGATGGGGTCGTTCCGGGTTGCCTCCATAATGCGGTCGGCATCAGTGGCCAGACATCGAGGTCCACGGTGTTCGAACCGACAAGGACGCATTGGACTTCGGACGGAAGTTGTGCGAGGAAGAGCACCCGGAAGAGTGTCTCCGGGTCAGTGTTGAGGGACCTCATGTGGCGCAGGAGGCCCGTTGGTTGGCGGTCTCCGAGTCCAGAAAGAGATAAAAGTTCGTTATCTTTCTGGACATGAGTTTTACTGAAAGCAGCGATGAGGGTGCACTTCAGGGTCTCATACTGATCTCCTGCCGGCGGATTGAGGAGGATGGGCCTGACTTCCTTCGCCAATACGTTGTCAAGTGCAGCGACCACATGGTGGAATTTTGTCGAGTCCGCTGTGATGTTGAGGGTCACGAACTGCAACTTGACTTGGGAGAACCAGATCTCAGGGTTCTCGGTCCAGAACGTGGAGAGTTTTACCAACACGGCGTTGATTGTGTTGCCGGCGGTGGTTGCGGTACCGGCAGCAGTGGGAAGGAGACCTTGTATGGCCGTGGCCAGGGCGGCAATATCCTCAGCGGCGAGAGGCATTTTCCTATACCAGTAGTTTTAGTTTAGGCTGGGTCACCAGATTAGCGTCACGCTAATTCGCAAACATAATATTGTGGGTAGTTTAATGATATTATATTTTCGTATTAATATTCAATAACTGAATAATGCGATGACATATGTCACATAGATAGGCGTACAATACAGCAGTACCGGTAGTATATGGTTAATTTGTACAAGCTGCTTGTCCGCGAGTCAGTACTCAGATAACTGTGTATATCTGGCAACCACGTAAACAATAATATTGTAAATGTCCATTACCTGGCGAACGCCACAATACATTTCGCTACATACAGACATTACAATACATACAAGGTCGGTAGAAGGTAATCAACCAATGGCGACCTACTGCTAAGACGCTTGTAGGAGTTGCGACCACAAGCGGTTTACTCCCGCAACTAAAAGATATCTAACTAAAAGATAAGAGAACCCTCCAGGAGAAATAAACAAAAAGTGGAGAAACAGCATGATCAACTGCGAGGCATACAGCTCGTTCAACCTAATTGGTTCGGACCACAGAATTGTGACTGCAGAGATCAGACTCAGTTTGAGAGCCAGCAAATGACTGGGAGAAACTCAGAACTGACAATGCTGTAAAGTATGCTTACACAGTAGAAGTTCAAAACCGCTTTGAAGCACTTTAGTCAATGGATGAAGACCAATCCACCGATTCAATATACCAGAATATAATAACAGCCCACAAGGAATCAGCTAAGAGGCATATCCCTCAGAAACCCAAACGAAAACAGTATGTGCCATGGCAAAACTCTGAGGTTATTTGAAGAGAGAAGATCTTAAGATAGCCTACAAAGTTAAAACCGAACAACCAACAACTGAAAACATTAACAAGGTTGAGAAAGCTAAGGACGATCTTAAATTGGACTACAACATCAGCCAGGAAAAGTACATACATACATACAGCACACATACAGCAACAATCAAGACTTAGCTGGTAAACTGTAAATGAGGTATCTGGTCGGAAAAGTTGTGCAAAGGGGCGCCTCAAAGCCGATACTACTAGGATCGGCATGCTGCATTGCAGCTGCATTTTTAAGAATGCTGTGCCGGCTTGTCGACAAAATTGCGCCGCTACAACTCCCTATCACCCATGACATTTGCTAGATCATCTGCATCTTCAAGGCCAGTGTCCTTTAAGATGCATCTCAAGAAAGTCATGGGCTGTTCACCATTCTTATTCACTCCAGAGGCTGCCAAAGTACAAGATTATACACTGGCTGGTCCTCACGGCGATAGCAATGTCCTGCAAAGCGGAGGCGAATTTGTTCTAGTGTCAAGCTTGGGGGAACCAATGAACACCTCCAATGTTATATAGTGTCTGGTTGGAGATGTGTGCATTGTACTTGACACAATGAACCCGGGGTAGCATTCTTGTGAATGTGCCATCCAGAGATTTGGTGTCCTCAGCAGTTAGAGCCCAGCATGGACTCCCGTAGAGGAGTACTGGAACTACTGCTGCTCTAAATAATCGGACCTTAAGTTTCCGATTAATTCTCGGTGACTTCCAAATCCTGGAAAGCCTATTCACGGCTAACCATGCCTTTCCCTTACGTATTCGAAGGTCCTCACCTGACTTCCGGATCCATGATCCCAGGTAACAGAAGTCGTCCACATGCTCAAGCATACCATCCTTTGAGCTTATGCTCATCCGATCAGAGACTTGCTGAGGACTTTCAAAGTTAACTGTCAAAATTTTTGTCTTTCTGGAGTTAATAAAAAGACCAAAACTAGAAGCAGCATGTTCTAATGAGCTGAGGAGCCGTTGGGCTCCCGCTAATGATTCTGAGAGTACTCCTACGTCATCAGCAAAGTCTAGATGGTTGATAATAAGCTATCCATTCACTACGGTAAAACTGAAAGTATTTTGTTTGGTTCCAAAAGAAAGTTAAAGAAGGTAACTAAGTTTGAAGTCACTAGTAATGGACATAAGATTGAAAATAAAAAGGAAGTTAAATATTTAGGCGCCACATTTACTTAACTTAGATAGTAGAGTTAAGCAGCTACGCCTTAACCATGTGCATAAAGTGTATAATGGTAAATGTCCCAATTACCTAAAACAAAAATTCAACAGAGTACGCGATACACACTCTTACAGTACCAGAGCTAGTGCTTCAAACTTCTACCTCCCGAATTGTAAATCCTTTGAATCTGATACTTTCTTTTTTAACGGCATAAAAAATTGGAACGCTCTGCCTAATGAAATTAAAAACCTAAATAATCAACATTCTTTTAAATCTGCAGTTAAATCTCATCTCCGTGTGCAATGTAAAAATAGGTACAATAGTCCTACAGTAAGTTATTAGTTTATTAATTATTTACTATTTATACTGTAATTACGTTTTATAATAAATTGTTCCGTACATTACATCTTTATCGTTGAGTCGGGCATTGTCACGCTCTCGGTAAAGTTGTACATGTACATAGTGTAATTACGTTTTATATTGGTTTTAGGTTAGCGTAGTGTAATATTGTATTTGTAACCAAGTAACATAAAGGACCCCCTTGGAAATAAGCTGCAAAGCTTTAGGGGTAATCCTATATGTTATGTTGGACAATACCTTTATACCGGTACATTGTTTGGTGTATTTGTTATTGTTTTTACATAATGTATAAATAAATCTATCTATCTAGATCAGTTAGGTACTTGGCAGGATTTCCTCGACTTCTGGAGCCAGTAGGTGGAGTTATCATCACCCCATCATCATTATGATGATCTAAGGACATGCGTAGAACATAGTCAACCACAATAATGAACAAGAATGGTGCACGTGTGTCTCCTTGGAGGACGCCCCATAACACTTCAAATGGTTCTGTGTCACCGTCAACAGTAGACACAAATGTTGTCGAACCATCGTATACTGATCTGATTGCTGCAATAATTTCATCAGGAATCCCATATAATGAAAGTATGCTGAACATACGTGAGCGAGAGACTGAATCAAAGGCCTTGAAGAAGTCAACAAAGATAACAGCCAGATGCCTGTCTTTCTTTTTTAATAATTCTTCAATTATCCTTCTAAGTGCCAAAATGGGCTCCATGGTCCCACGACCTTTACGGAACCCATTCTGATTTCCACGGAGCAGTCTCTCAATGGGATCCCTGATGCGATTTAATAGAATCCTATTGTATAGCTTTGCAGCAATCGAGATCAATGAGATTCCCCGAAAAGAACCATAGAGTGTTAGGTTGCCCTTCTTGGGAACTGGCTCCAACTTATTTGTTTTCATTTCTTGTGGGACTCTTGTTGTTCGGTACATGTCTACTATGATGGGATAGATGAGCTTTAAACACTCAGGTATTTTAAAGACCTCAGGGGGAACACCATCTACTCCACTGGCACGATTGGTCTTAATGCTCTTTGCTAGATAGATAGATAGATAGATTTATTTATACATTATGTAAAAAACAATAACAAATACACCAAACAATGTACCGGTATAAAGGTATTGTCCAACATAACATATAGGATTACCCCTAAAGCCTTGCAGCTTATTTCCAAGGGGGTCCTTTATGTTACTTGGTTACAAATACAATATTACACTACGCTAACCTAAAACCAATATAAAACGTAATTACACTATGTACATGTACAACTTTACCGAGAGCGTGACAATGTCAGACTCAATGATAAAGATGTAATGTACAGAACAATTTATTATAAAACGTAATTACAATATAAATAGTAAAATTTAGGTTTTTAATTTCATTAGGCAGAGCGTTCCAATTTTTAATGCCATTAAAAAAGAAAGTATCAGATTCAAAGGATTTACAATTCGGGAGGTAGAAGTTTGAAGCACTAGCTCTGGTACTGTAAGAGTGTGTATCGCGTACTCTGTTGAATTTTTGTTGGTTTGCAGCAGCCTTCACTTCTGCAAAGGAGATATCGCCAATGGGAATATCTGGGAGTACAGACTCAGACACTTTTACTTCTATAAAGTTATCAGGCAATACCCTGTCATTATTGAGGAGCTTTTCAAAGTGGGCTTTCCAACCATTGAGGCGATCGGCTGGTGATTCAGCCTTAACCTTGGTGGTTGGTTGGCTTTTCCGCCCAGTAAGCAGATTGATCGATCTCCATGCCTGGGATGATTGCCTGCTGTCGTCAGCATCATTGATGGCATCAACCTGTTGGTTTATTAGCTCTTGTAGATTAACAGAGTACTGCCTGTTCAGGGACCTAGATGCAGCCTTAACTGCATTCTTGGCCGCTGTAGTCTGTTTGAGTCGGGTCTCTTTCTGCGCCTTATGAAGGTCATTTCGGCACTTCTGAATTTTGTTGTCAGTCCAGGGGGCCCTTTTCCTGTTTCGAGGGTATACAGGAACTGTTTCTGCAGCTGCTAACTTAACTGCTTCTGTAAAGGCAGTATAGCCCTCACAGTGATCTGCCGCCTCAGAGGCAAGAACCTCATACCTGTTGCTCAGCTGTAGTGTGAAGCTGGATCTCACACTTGGCTGTTGCAACAGAGAGGACCAGTCATGCCGCGGCAAGGCAGATTTCCTTGTTCTGCTAACACGCAGACTAAGTCTTACCTTGGCCACAATAAGGCGGTGATCACTGGAAAAGGGTCGAAGTGTAAATGCATTACAGTCTTGTATCTAGAGCTCCTTTATTTCCTACGAAACAGAATATGGTCTATCTGGGACTTGTGACCACTGGGTCCACTATGAGTCCATAGCTTTCCAGTTCGCTTCTTGAACTGGGTTCCAGCCGAAAACAATCCATTTCCCGAGATAAAATCCTGAAGATGGACGGAATTTCGTTTAACACTATTGCTATAGACCCAGGGCGATGTAGGTGATTGATGTAGACTTGCATTAAAGTCTCCCAGGAATGTTAAGAATGGATGCTGATCCACTCCATCAGTAGCTTCTTGAAGATTATGGTAGAAATTTTCCACCTCCTCTACAGGGGCAACACTAGTTGGAGAGTAGCACACAATCAGAACCACCTTAGGAAACTTCTTAGCCAGTCTTCCAGAACATGAGAAGTGACAACGGATGATGCGGTTAGAGATTTGGTCTATTTTGTCCAATGCTGCATGTGCAGTTGGATTCATCAATAGACCAATTCCACCATTGCCACTATCATCTGCTGAAGCGAGGGCCGATAGTCCTGAAGATAGTCAAAGCCAATAGTCCTGATGAACGTGTTGGGAAGTGGAAAAATCACTTCAGCAACTTGCTTGGGCAGCCACCAAACATCGAGGTCAGCCCTACAAGGGAAATATATGACAAGACACTACCTATAGAAACAGGGGACTTCACACCTGCCTGCTAAATAGACCATTATTGAATGTTTGCAACCGGATGTTAAAAGGGGAAAAGCCACCACCAATTTGGACTAAAGGTCAACTAAAGCCTCTCCACAAGAAAGGAGACCTCGGCATACCAACAAACTATCGTGGGATCTTTCTGCTTGTGGTAGCTGCCAAAATATACAATAAAATGATTCTATATAGGATTAGGCCTCACCTAGAGAAACTACTGCGTAAGAGCCAAAACGGATTTCGACCAAGTAGATCAACAATAGCTCAGATACTTGCACTACGGAGACTGATTGAAGGAATTAAGTCAAATAATCTCCCCGCAGTCATGACTTTTGTGGACTTCAAGAAGGCATTCGACCATCCATAGAGGTAAAATGCTTGAAATCCTAAGAGCTAATGGAATACCAGAAGTAATTGTTGCTGGCATTTGATTGTTATGTTGTGACACAGAAGCGCAGGTACTCTCATCAGATGGTGAAACTGAGTTTTTCTCAATCCTGGCTGGCATACTGCAAGGTGACACATTAGCACCATTACTATTTGTAATTGTGCTGGATTACGCAATGAGGACGGCCACAAAGGGTGAAGAACTGGGATTCACACTTCAAGAACGCAGAAGTAGTAGATATCCGGCAACTACAGTCACAGACACCAACTTTGCGGATGACATCGCCCTGCTCTCTAATACCCTAGCAGATGCACAGCTTTTACTAAATAAAGTGGAGAGGGCTGCTAAGGAGGTTGGATTGCATATAAATGCTACAAAGACCGAATTCATGACCTATGGGCCATTGGGCCAATTCATGACCATACTTAATGTTGATGGAAACTTGACAACCATTGATAATAATCAACTAAGGAAGGTCGATGACTTCCAGTACCTTGGATCATGGATAGAGAGTAGCAAAAAGGACATAGAAGTTAGGAAAGCAAAGGCTTGGGTAGCTCTATAAAAAATGGGTACCATCTGGAAATCAGATCTCTCCAGGCACCTGAAGACTAAGTTCTTTCGAGCCACAGTGGAAAGTGTATTTTTATATGGGGGTGAGACCTGGACTACTACTACTACTAGGATCGGCATGCTGCATTGCAGCTGCATTTTTAAGAATGCTATGCCGGCTTGTCAACAAAATTGCACCGCCACAACTCCCTATCACCCATGACATTTGCTAGATCATCCGCATCTTCAAGGCCAGTGTCCTTTAAGATGCGTCTCAAGAAAGTCATGGGCTGTCCACCATGCTTATTCACTCCATGAGGCTGCCAAAGTACAAGATTATGCACTGGCTGGTCCTCACGGCGAAAGCAATGTCCTGCAAAGCGGAGGCGATTTTGTTCTAGTGTCAAGCTTGGGGGAACCAATGAGACACCTCCAATGTTATATAGTGTCTGGTTGGAGATGTGTGCATTGAACTTGACACAATGAACCCGGCGAAGCATTCTTGTGAATGTGCCGTCCAGAGATTTGGTGTCCTCAGCAGTTAGAGCCCAGCATGGACTCCCGTAGAGGAGTACTGGAACTACTGCTGCTCTAAATAATCGGACCTTAAGTTTCCGATTAATTCTCGGTGACTTCCAAATCCTGGAAAGCCTATTCAAGGCTGCCCATGCCTTTCCCTTACGTATTCGAAGGTCCTCACCTGACTTCTGGATCCATGATCATGACATGCTCAAGCATACCATCCTTTGAGCTTATGCTCATCCGATCAGAGACTTGCTGAGGAACTCCAAAGTTAACTGTCAAAATTTTGGTCAAATATTCTGTCAAAATATAAAGTTATCAGGCAATACCCTGTCATTATTGAGGAGCTTTTCAAAGTGGGCTTTCCAACCATTGAGGCGATCGGCTGGTGATTCAGCCTTAACCTTGGTGGTTGGTTGGCTTTTCCGCCCAGTAAGCAGATTGATCGATTTCCATGCCTGGGATGATTGCCTGCTGTCGTCAGCATCATTGATGGCATCAACCTGTTGGTTTATTAGCTCCTGTAGATTAACAGAGTACTGCCTGTTCAGGGACCTAGATGCAGCTTTAACTGCATTCTTGGCCGCTGTAGTCTGTTTGAGTCGGGACTCTTTCTGCGCCTTATGAAGGTCATTTCGGCACTTCTGAATTTTGTTGTCAGTCCAGGGGGCCCTTTTCCTGTTTCGAGGGTATACAGGAACTGTTTCTGCAGCTGCTAACTTAACTGCTTCTGTAAAGGCAGTATAGCCCTCACAGTGATCTGCCGCCTCAGAGGCAAGAGCCTCATACCTGTTGCTCAGCTGTAGTGTGAAGCTGGATCTCACACTTGGCTGTTGCAACAGAGAGGACCAGTCATGCCGTGGCAAGGCAGATTTCGTTGTTCTGCTAGCACGCAGACTAAGTCTTACCTTGGCCACAATAAGGCGGTGATCACTGGAGAAGGGTCGAAGTGTAAATGCATTACAGTCTTGTATAGAGCTCCTGTATTTCCTACGAAACAGAATATGGTCTATCTGGGACTTGTGACCACTGGGTCCACTATGAGTCCATAGCTTTCCAGTTCGCTTCTTGAACTGGGTTCCAGCCGAAAACAATCCATTTCCAGAGATAAAATCCTGAAGATGGACAGAATTTCGGTTAACACTATTGCTATAGACCCAGGGCGATGTAGGTGATTGATGCAGACTTGCATTAAAGTCTCCCAGGAATGTTAAGAATGCATGCTGATCCACTCCATCAGTTGCTGCTTGTAGATTGTGGTAGAAATTTTCCACCTCCTCTACAGGGGCAACACTAGTTGGAGAGTAGCACACAATCAGAACCACCTTAGGAAACTTCGTAGCCAGTCTTCCAGAACATGAGAAGTGGCAACGGATGATGCGGTTAGAGATTTGGTCTATTTTGTCCAATGCTGCATGTGCAGTTGGATTCATCAATAGACCAATTCCACCATTGCCATTATCATCTGCTGACGCGAGGGCGAGTCGCCAACCGCCCCCCATGTCCTTAATCAGAACCTCATCAGTCTGTCCAGTCTGCATTCGGTGCTCTTGAACACCCACTGCGCTAAGAGAAAGCTTATCTGCCAAGGCAGTCAGCTCACCTTGTCGCATTGGGGACCCGAGTGTTAGGGTGTTTACTGAGGCTAGTCTAGTGACTTGCCTCAGATTCACCAATGGCTTTGTTGGTCGGGGTGGAACATGAGAGTAGCCTCCAACTCCAGAATCCCTCTCCCCATCACAATCTGGCCTTCCTGGTGACCCAGGGTTTGGGCCAGAAAGGTCATCAGGAAAGGGACTCAAAGAATTGTTGGCTGCTCTCTCTCCAGTAGGGGGTGAGACAGGCAGCCGGTCAGGAGTTAACTGACGCCTGTGAGGCCGATTGTGTCCGGTAATTCCACTGGCCTCTAGTGGCCGGACCTCCGCATTGCTAATGTAATCCATAGTGGGGGTTGGGGGGTGCTTTTTTGCCGAGTCAGCTCTCGGGGCAAATACCACACCCTGGTTTGCCATTCCACAGGGTGGGTGTCGCAATGGAGTCAGATATGAGGCCCATCACCCATATCTACTCTGGCGTACATGACCCACCATTGGCTGTTGCAGCTCATCTGCTGGGTCATGCCCTGTACCCTTGCTGCCAGGTGCAGGTCGCAGTGAAGTGCCCTCAGAGTGGACATGAGAACACTCTACTCCTAATCAGCCATTGGTAGATCACCATCTGCCTGGTCAGGCCATATACCCCTGCAGCCAAGTATATGGGTCCTTAATCCAGGACCAAGGGCGTCCTTATCCCAGAACGAAGGGGGTCCTAGTTACAGGACCAGATTTGCCCTAGTAAGAGGGTCTATGCAGCTACAGGTGGCACCTCCTTTATGCTGCATGGAGGTGGCAAGTTTTCTTGATCAATGACCTAGAATACCTGACCTGACGTTGCCATAGTAATAACAATGATATATGTTTAAAAAATGTTAGTGCTATAAGGAACTTTAGCCGATATTACTTTCTAAAAAATTAAAACTTTAGTTGCTTTATTATCCAGTTTGCAGTGACGGGACTAGCTACTGTATGCAAATAATTAATTGTTTAACGTGTACTGTAATCAATTTATGTCGAAACGTCCGATAGAAGATACGCGCAGCACGAGGCTCAGTTATAGTGATTGTATCACAAAATCAGTATTTGAGAAATTTAACCACACCACCAATCAATCAAAGGAGTGGGGACAGTACGTGTTCAGTCCTTTTTATCTGCACCCCAACCCAAAGGCATAGACGGTAACGCAGTACCGGTACATGAGATTGATGGCAGGTTCCATGACATCCATGCAGGAGACAACTTCCAATAAACTTTAATTAGATTTAAATGTATAATTATTACTGTGTACCTGTTAATAAATTTAACTTATATTCGATATAGTACATGATTAAAATGTTTAAATGAGCATCCATAAAATCCTTTCTTCACATACCGAACGCTGATAAGTTGACATAATGTAACAAAATTACATACATCATTGCTTGCAAAGGTCACTTTTCAAGGTTAAAGACCCTTGCTTATTTATGTTAACCTCCCTCGCTGCGCTCGCTCGGAACATAAATAAACTCGGGTCATAACGCTGCAAAGTGCTACTTTGCACACAATGATGTAAATAGTTATTCACGGTCACTCTACCCCACAACAATTAATTTATTATTATTAATCCAATTAACATCAAACACACCCACTGTTGCTGCTCGTTGGCCTACTATTGTGTTGTTTGGATATTTATCCAATCAACATCGAAGCTGGAGATATGTTTTCATATTTGCGCTGACTGATGTTTGACTTTGCGGTTAAAATCTGTGCAAATCCAATGGAGGGTCTCCCCGAGTTTCAGACGCGAACACTATTGATTTTTTTGGGAATATTCTTTATTCCATTTAACCCTAAAGGACAGATTATAATGGGCCTGGCATAAAGGACCCACCTAGCTAGCTATCTGCGCGCACCTATTACTGTATATTGCTGCATTCCAGTTCAGTTACTGCATATATAGTGCGCGCTATTCAAATCTCCGTTCTAACAACTGCAGGATAAAAACCATCAATACCATAGCAAAATAAAGAAATAAAGATCCCTTAATAATCCAAAGCTTTAACTTCTACTGTTATTTCATATACGTAGAGACAAGGGAATGAAAGCTTTACGCCTAATAACCAATACTATGCCAACGAAACAGCTGAATAACTTTCAGTGGAGGTAAACAAAGAATTTGGCTATAACCTTCATTGACCTTCTCAAGAACCTGTGTGGTCTAGTGGTTGTTGTCTTGGCTTCCACCTCGAGGTCCCAGGTTCGAATCCGACACCACGCTGATGAGACCCAGTAAGGTGGAAAAGCGTACGTGGTTTGGATAGATATGAGATAATAATTTCGCGATTACTAAATTTGTACACTACCCAGTTAAAAAGTACACATGTGATGGGATTAGTCCTACAATTGCGCCAACAAAAGATAAGTAATTTTCGGTAAAATAAACTTATCATTCGAGGTTAAGACCCCTAGATCCCTTCCTATAATAAATGTATAATAACAAACACCTCGAAAAACACAGCTTGCCAACACATTGTTAATATTAATAATAGAAATACTAGTGGCGTGCAAGCACGCGGGATGTAAATCTTCAATTTTCAGAACACTTATATTAATTAATTAATATACTAATAATTAACTTTTTGAATCACTTTGTTCCTTTAGGCCTGACAATGATCCAAGTTTTTAAACCTACGTTTCCCTCTCATGATTCTAATTACACCAATGATTGTACTGTAGTACTACACGTTCGTGGGGCCTTCGCGCAGCACGAGGCCCAGTTATGAGATACAAATTAAAATTGAGCGACTGTATCACAAAATCAGTATTTGAAAAATTTACCCACACCACCAATCAATCAAAGAAAGGGGGACAGTACGTGTTCACCCCTTTTAATCCCCCCCCCCCCCCCCACCCTTCCCAACCACCAATACATAACCGCGACATCTACCACCCACGGAAGGGTAGCACGAACTTATTTTCAATCGCACGTTCAATATGCAAAGCCAGGTGGTTTATAGGAATATAATAAACGCAGTACTCGTTTTCATTATAAGCCTCGTTGCGTTCGTCCTGTTTTGTATTTAAATATATTTCTTAAACGCAGGCTAGGACGTTCTTTATAATAATAATAACTAGGGATGCGATCAATATGTGAAGCCAGGTGGTTTATATAATAATTTAGTCAACGCAGTCTCGTCTTCATTATATGCCTCGTTGCGCTCGTCGCTTGTCCTGTTTTGTTATAAAATATTTTTCCTAAACGCAGACTGACGATCTTTATACAGTTATAACTATGCGAAGTTTCGAAACTGTGCGAGTAACTGTTGATACATCTATGTATGTGGAGATGTGTGATATGTGGAGATGTGTGATACAATGCCAACGCATCGTATGCTGATGTAGTAATATGGGTATTGAAATAATATTAAATTAATGTACACTCTTAAAGCTGCAGCGAAAAAATGTAGCTAATTTCCTAGGTTACATATAAAATAATAATAATATTTTTAAGAACATTAATTTTACTACTTTGCCAAAATTCAATTAAAAAATAACCAGACATATACATTGTGGAATAAACTATTTCAGAAGCCTTCCCTGCCATGGATAGTATTTATGTTATTATATCTGTCATTTACCTGAGATAGCAATACAACACTTATAGTAGAGTCAATACAGGAAGGATGTTGGGATGTTGAATTTAAAGAATGAATGCTGTCTGGGCTGGAATAGCAATACTGGTTGCCTATTACTATTCCTCTCTGGTTAGTCTACAGCCACAACTCCCAGCTAGCTCCACACCAGCAGAGACTTGACCAATAATCATTCCCAGCAACTAGCTGCTTTACACACACATCGTTCCATCGTACCAGCATGTTGGCCAATAAATGAGCAGTATTTAATGATAATCAATTTTTTTGCCGTTTTAATTACTTTAGATCAATTAAAGACACAATTATTAAAGCAAATCACTTGAACTAATTAAAAACTATAATAGAATGGGGTATGTGGATTACATCTGTATAATTTTTAATTATAATTATTTAAATCTTATACTGTAAAACAATTAATTTCCTTTAAAAGGCAGGTTGAAAATGGTGTTTTTACCGTAATAACTTAATTAACTAATTAACTGCTATTATCTTAGCTTCTCGAAGGCCACACGGAAATTCTACTTGGAAAATTTCTAAACTTTTGCCAAACAACATGTGTACCAAGTTTGGATAGATTTCATCAAAGATTGGCCGAGTTATTAACGTTTAAAATTGAACGCGACAGAACGACAGAACGACAGAACGACAGAACGACACGTTCGTGGGGCCTTCGCGCAGCACGAGGCCCAGTTATTAGATACAAATTAAAATTGAGCGACTGTATCACAAAATCAGGTTTTGAGAAATTTACCCACACCACCAATCAATCAAAGAAAGGGGGACAGTACGTGTTCACCCCCTTTAATCCCCCCCCCCCCCAACCTTCCCAACCACCAATACATAACCGGGACATCTACCACCCACGGAAGGGTAGCACGAACTTATTTCCAATCGCACGTTAAATATGCAAAGCCAGGTGGTTTATAGGAATATAATAAACGCAGTACTCGTTTTCATTATAAGCCTCTTTGCGTTCGTCCTGTTTTGTATTTAAATATATTTCTTAAACGCAGGCTGACGATATTTATAATAATAATAACTAGGGATGCGATCAATATGTGAAGCCAGGTGGTTTATATAATAATTTAGTCAACGAGGTACTCGTCTTCATTATATGCCTCGTTGCGCTCGTCGCTTGTCCTGTTTTGTCATAAAATATTTTTCCTAAACGCAGACTGACGATCTTTATACAGTTATAACTATGCGAAGTTTCGAAACTGTGCGATACATCTATGTGGAGATGTGTGATATGTGGAGATGTGTGATACAACGCCAACGCATCTTATGCCGATGTAGTAATATGGGTATTGAAATAATATTAAATCAATGTACACTCTTAAAGCTGCAGCGAAAAAATGTAGCTAATTTCCTAGGTTACATATAAAATAATAATATTATTTTTAAGAACATTAATTTTACTACTTTGCAAAAATTCAATTAAAAAATAACCAGACATATACATTGTGGAATAAACTATTTCAGATAAGCCTACACAACAGCCATGCCATGGATGGTATTTATGTTATTATATCTGTCATTTACCTGAGATAGCAATACAACACTTATAGTAGAGTCAATACAGGAAGGATGTTGGGATGTTGGAATGCTGCCTGGGCTGGAATAGCAATACTGGTTGCCTATTACAATTTCTCTCTGGTTAGTCTACAGCCACAACTCCAAGCTAGCTCCACACCAGCAGAGACATGACCAATAATCATTCCCAGCAACTAGCTGCTGCCTTACACACACATCCTTCCATCTTACCAGCATGTTAGCCAATAAATGAGCAGTATTTAATGAGAATCAATTTTTTATGACGTTTTAATTACTTTAGATCAATTAAAGACACAATTAATAAAGCAAATCACTTG
Organism: Nemertoderma westbladi; assembly: GCA_032718475.1. Classification (NCBI taxonomy): domain Eukaryota; kingdom Metazoa; phylum Xenacoelomorpha; order Nemertodermatida; family Nemertodermatidae; genus Nemertoderma; species Nemertoderma westbladi. Next base: position 63,531 of record JAUCBJ010007798.1, read on the forward strand.
AACTAATTAAAAACTATAATAGAATGGGGTATGTGGATTACATCTGTATAATTTTTAATTATAATTATTTAAATCTTATACTGTAAAACAATTAATTTCCTTTAAAACGCAGGTTGAAAATGGTGTTTTTACCGTAATAACTTAATTAACTAATTAACTGCTATTATCTTAGCTTCTCGAAGGCCACAAGGAAATTCTACTTGGAAAATTTCAAAACTTTTGCCAAACAACATGTGTACCAAGTTTGGATAGATTTCATCAAAGATTGGCCGAGTTATTAACGTTTAAAATTGAACACTGCAAAAAAAGCGACAGAACGACAGAACGACAGGTTGATTAATGGTACCACTACGCTAAGGCTCACTCACTTCGTGGCTCGCCCCACAGGTTGATTAATGGTACCACTACGCTAAGGCTCACTCACTTCGTGGCTCGCCCCACAGTTGAAGGCCTACATTATTACTAAAATTCATTCACCTGGAATTAGTAATAAATTCACATTCGCCCATACCTTTACTGATAAGGCTATCAGCTGTATAAAATATTATTTAACACACACTAATGCTACCCTATGAAGAATTTCAAGTTTGTAAGGGAGTGGAGTTTAGGCAGTAGGGCCTAAGCAAACAGTATGGGTGTACTAAGTACAATAATCTTGGCAACCTCATCGATTTATACTAAGCCTGTGTAGAAATCCATTTTTCATCATGAAACCAGCTGTTATTGGTGTTATTCTACCTTTGCGTCTATGGAACTTTTCGTATATTTCATTTTTTTGCAAAAACTAATGACTGTATTTTTCTGAAAATTGCTTTATACACCCATTCAGATTATACACTGCAGGAAGGTACTAAAAACAACACAATTGACCGGATAGTTTCGGAGCCTTTCGTGTGACAAACAGACAAACAAACAGATATACACGATTTTCTTACAGTAAGTAAATCTGAAGATTTACAAATAACTTTTATTATTATTATTATTATTATTATTATTATTATTATTATTATTATTATTATTATTATTATTATTATTATTATTATTATTATTATCTGTATGAAGTTTAATTGTAAAACTGTGATGCAATTCTCGCAATCCTGACGCATTATTATAAGATCTGATATAGCGAAATGCGGCCCAGGGTAGCCGAAACCGGTAGCCGAAACCGGTAGTCGAAACTGGTAGCCGAAACCGGTAGCCGAAACCGGTAGCCGAAACCGGTAGCCGAAACCGGTAGCCGAAACCGGTAGCCAAAACCGGTAGCCGAAACTGGTAGCCGAAACCGGTAGCCGAAACCGGTAGCCGAAACCGGTAGCCGAAACCGGTAGCCGAAACCGGTCTCCGCATGGCAGTTTGAAATGTGCTGAAAAAGCGTTTGAGTACAAGAGTTTCGTCTGGGGAGTATAGTTCTGGAAATAGTATAGTTCCGCAATGGAAATAAGTCGTCAAACTTTGTACGTAATCCCTGGCTTAACGGTCTAAGTAAACAAAGACCGACCCCACAAAGACACTGGCTTTGTCCTAGAACATATCTGTCATGTTTAAACTTGTACAAGCTATTTACTATAGTAGGCCCTAGTAGTTGTAGCTTGTAAGGATCATAAATCATCCCTCATAAATCATTGCTCATTCCAGTAGTAATGAGCAAATAACACAGATAGAGACAAAGACAAATGTTAATATCGCCGTGGAATCACTAACCTCTGCGATAACATCAACCCTGGATTCCTTGGCACCATATGGTACCTTTCGAGTTAGGTCTAGAACCAAACTGTGGGTCGACAATGAAGTTATCGAGGCAATAGTTAAACGTAACAGAGCATCCCAGAAACTGCACACAATAAGATCCACAGACAATGAATGTGAATACAGACTTCTGCGCAACTCAGCAACGAATATAATCAGGGCCAAGAAAAACAACTATATAAAGACAAAACTGACATCTGCAGGGAAGGACAGCCAGAAGCTCTGGAAGGCTCTCAAACTCATTGCACCACCTACAAAACGCCAGACACCCTCAGCGCCCCCTAGCGCGATTATAATAGATGGCGCCATATGTAGAGATGTACCAACGATCTGCAATGGCTTTAACCAGTACTTCACCAACATCGCTACAGAACTAATGTCTGACCTGCCACCCACGACTGGTAAATATGGTATCGAAGCAACTAAGCAATATTATCGTCGACTAGGCGTTGTAGACAATGACTTTGAGCTACAACCAGCGACCGAGTCAGATGTAGCTGCTATACTAAACAAAATTGATGCCAGCAAGGCAACAGGACCTGACGACATTCCGGCGGCAGTAATCAAAGACAGTGCGGCTGTCCTACTTAAACCACTAACTCACATTATTAATCTCTCCATTGCGAAATCGGAATTCCCACAAGGCTGGAAAAATGCCTGCGTGCAACCAGCGTACAAGAAGAAGGGACCATCGCTTGACAGAGGAAATTACCGGGCAATAGCACTCCTGACCATTCTCTCGAAGATCCTGGAACGAGTTGGTTACAATCAACTGCTGTACTACCTAATTTCTAGGAAGCTCATATACAGACTGCAATCGGGTTTTAGGCCCGGCTATTCAACGGAGTCAGCTTTATTAATGGTAGATAATGTAATAAGGGAAGCCATAGACAAAGGGAGAGTGACTGGGATGGTCCTTATCGATCTACGCAAAGCGTTTACAACAGTCAACCATACGATCTTACTGCAGAAACTAAGAGCATTAGGGGCCTCAGAAGCAACAATAAAATGGTTTAAATCATATTTAACCGGCCGATCCCAATATGTGCGAATCGGAAAATCCAAATCAACTCGACTTAGTATAGAACATGGAGTCCCAGAGGGATCCGTCCTGGGTGCCCTCCTTTACATAGTTGAAACAAATGATTTTCATCAGGTAATAGAAGATGATACAGTCGACCCATCGTTTGCCGATGACACAGCCCTACTCATGAGCAACGAAGACACTAAAGCTATATCAAAATCGTTAACCGAAACCATGGGACGCGTTGCCGAATGGTGTGCAGAGAACAAGTTAACCATTAATTATGGTAAGACTGAATGCATCTTACTATGGGATCCCACCAGCGTGTCGCTGCGTTAGATGAAATGAAAGTTTTCTGCAATGACAAACCAGTCACAAACTCCATGTCAGTAAAATACCTAGGAGCCGAAATTAACACGCATCTGACCGGTTTAGAGATGGCGACAAAAATAATAAAAAAAGGTAACAATCGCCTAAAGTTTCTACATCGTAACGGAGCAGTACTTGACCAGCACACAAGAAGGCTCCTTTGTAATACCCTAATACAGCCGCACATTGACTATGCGGCAACCACGTGGTTCAACTCTATAACTCTAAAGTACAAAAACCAACTGGAGGCCCTAGTACGGAAATGTATTCGTTTTTGCCTAAAACTAGGTGCCAGAGAACACATTGGCCTCCTTCACTACAAGGCAATCAACTGGCTACCATTACCCCAGCGTGTCGAGGCTGTCACGCTGGCACACATGTACAGGATCGCACATAGTACGGCGCCAGAATACCTCTCCGACATGATTACACCGGCTCCTGGGAGACGCAGCGCACGCTCTCACAACCAACAACAAATCATTCCACAGAGGTCTACTATCTACGGGCAGCACGCGTTCAGCTACAAGGGACCACTCCATTGGAATCGCCTACCCCAGACCATAGTGAATGCGCCCTCCCTTGATGCCTTCAAACACCAACTGAAAAAACACATACTAACAAATCTGGCAGAAACCGATATCTGAAAACACCTGTTCGAGGCTGAGCCCCCCTCTTAACTTTTTAACATTAATATTATCCACTATTTTATTTATAGGACCCTCATGGAAACGAGGTTTAATACCTCATGAGGCTATCCTTACACTTGGTTTTAATTCACAATTTTTTTATAATCGAATGTTTTTACTTTACACACTCAAATAACTATTATGTAATTTACTTAACATTTTACGACATGTCCCCTTACAGTTAGTAATTATGTTCGGTGCAGTACGTTTTTAGCCAGCTCTACCACCAGTGTAAAAAAAAATCAATCAATCAAATCAATCAAATAAAGAAGGGTCAAGGTTTTCTCTTTCTGATCTTCTAGCGACAGACAAGAGAACTGCAGACGGATCGTAGTCAAATCATTGCGACGACGACAATAAATGTTCGCAAAAATTTACCCGCCCTCCTCACAGTGTAAGTTCGCTAAGGCGCCTCCAACCTTGTGGCTCGCCCCACAATGACATTAAACTTTTGATACAACGCCGCACCGGTACCCACAATAAATACCCGAATCAATAAATATTTATAACTTATTATGTTTTATAACGCAGCGGAATTTAATTATAGCGGCGAGGCTTCGTCCTATGCAGGGTTACGTACTGTCTGCCTTCTGCGGTACCAATGATACGTTTATACATATAGATACATTATATCATTAGGTTATATACATACATTATATCATTAGGTTATTATATACATACATTATATCATTAGGTTATTATATATATACATTATATCATTAGGTTATTATATACATACATTATATCATTAGGTTATTATATATATACATTATATCATTAGGTTATATACATACATTATATCATTAGGTTATTATATATATACATTATATCATTAGGTTATTATATACATACATTATATCATTAGGTTATTATATACATACATTATATCATTAGGTTATATACATACATTATATCATTAGGTTATTATATATATACATTATATCATTAGGTTATTATATACATACATTATATCATTAGGTTATATACATACATTATATCATTAGGTTATTATATACATACATTATATCATTAGGTTATTATATACATACATTATATCATTAGGTTATTATATACATACATTATATCATTAGGTTATTATATACATACATTATATCATTAGGTTATTATATATATACATTATATCATTAGGTTATATATATACATTATATCATTAGGTTATATATCTTAAGCTAATTCAAAATGCATTACATGCATTATTCAGAATAATTATACGAGATTTCGAACTAAATCACCAGCGGAAATATCACAACAGACTGATGATAGCTATGTAGCATTCGTATAAGCTATGCCTCCTGCCAAACTATGCGTGGCGAATATTATGTTTGTTTCTCAACCCAATTGGACAATATTAATAATTTTAAGAAGGTTATCGAGATGGAGAATGGCAACATTGTTTAAGTGGTGGTGGCGATGAGCGGCCAGTTTGAATCCTTTCTTTGTTTCCCCGACTTTAGCAAACTTTTCGAACGACTTTAAATAAAACAAACTCGGTGTGACAAATCTAATTGGCTGGAGTGGTTTCTATACCAACAAATATCTATAATCAAGTTTGTTTCCCTGACATATTAACTCGTTCGACTCAGGGAAACAAACATGATTGGATGTTTGTTGGTATAGAAACAACACCAAAAATTATATTATTAATAGTTTCTCATTAATTAGACAGAATGATTTATACATAATAACAAGATTGAGCCAATTAGATATATTTCCCGGTGTTTTGTAAAGTCTTTCGTACCAATTTCTTTTTCTTTTATCAAAAAAGCCCAAAAAGGCCCTTTACGCGCCTTTTTGGTCTAAAATGGCCCCAAACCATTTTCAGTTAAAAACGTTCAGAATAATTGAATGCAAGGGTCTCTCTTCTGCACTTATCTTTTAAATTCCGACAAATTTCAAAAAATATCGGTGGAGAAATAGCCTTTGGCACAAAAAGGCAATTTTGGCCATTACAGAGCCATTTTGGGGCCAATTTTAAAAATATTTGGTTTGGCGATTTTAAATAACCCAGACGATGTTTAGTGGCAGAAAAAATAATTACCACCCAATTTTAGGGTCCAGAAACACCAAAAAGTGAGGTTACATTTGGGGGTTCTACTCCCCCCTTAAGTAAGATATCCATACAGTAATAAACCTTCCCACACCCTCTCCTATTCCTTTTTTAAAATATCTCTCCTCTCTCTGCCCGATTCACTTTCCTCCCATTCGATCGATATCAATACAAGGTACACCCACTCAAGGAACACTCTGCCAAAATACCTTTTATTACCTATTTAGTTCGACAAAACAACCTCCAGGGAAGAGTTCATTGTGTCGAACAAAACTGATCTGAGTAAACTTTATTCCTTATACCTCAGGTTTTTATTAAGAATATTGGGAAGATAAACCCCATAAATTTCACCCCATAATAATAATTTTAAAATCTCTTTTGATACTCGAATCCTTTATCGACAACCTTTAAACGCCTACTTTGCCTTTCTATTCTTTACCAAGATATATTCGGGGTTGATGTGGCTTGTGTCCCTACATTGTCTATCCTTGTGTCCCTACATTGTCTATCCTTGTGTCCCTACATTGTCTATCCTTGTGTCCCTACATTGTCTATCCTTGTGTCCCTACATTGTCTATCCTTGTGTCCCTACATTGTCTATCCTTGTGTCCCTACATTGTCTATCCTTGTGTCCCTACATTGTCTATCCATGTGTCCCTACATTGTCTATCCTTGTGTCCCTACATTGTCTATCCTTGTGTCCCTACATTGTCTATCCTTGTGTCCCTACATTGTCTATCCTTGTGTCCCTACATTGTCTATCCTTGTGTCCCTACATTGTCTATCCTTGTGTCCCTACATTGTCTATCCTTGTGTCCCTACATTGTCTATCCTTGTGTCCCTACATTGTCTATCCTTGTGTCCCTACATTGTCTATCCTTGTGTCCCTACATTGTCTATCCTTGTGTCCCTACATTGTCTATCCTTGTGTCCCTACATTGTCTATCCTTGTGTCCCTACATTGTCGATCCTTGTGTCCCTACATTGTCTATCCTTGTGTCCCTACATTGTCTATCCTTGTGTCCCTACATTGTCTATCCTTGTGTCCCTATATTGTCTATCCTTGTGTCCCTACATTTCTATCCTTGTGTCCCTACATTGTCTATCCTTGTGTCCCTACATTGTCTATCCTTGTGTCCCTACATTGTCTATCCTTGTGTCCCTACATTGTCTATCCTTGTGTCCCTACATTGTCTATCCTTGTGTCCCTACATTGTCTATCCTTGTGTCCCTACATTGTCTATCCTTGTGTCCCTACATTGTCTATCCTTGTGTCCCTACATTGTCTATCCTTGTGTCCCTACATTGTCTATCCTTGTGTCCCTACATTGTCTATCCTTGTGTCCCTACATTGTCTATCCTTGTGTCCCTACATTGTCTATCCTTGTGTCCCTACATTGTCTATCCTTGTGTCCCTACATTGTCTATCCTTGTGTCCCTACATTGTCTATCCTTGTGTCCCTACATTGTCTATCCTTGTGTCCCTACATTGTCTATCCTTGTGTCCCTACATTGTCTATCCTTGTGTCCCTACATTGTCTATCCTTGTGTCCCTACATTGTCTATCCTTGTGTCCCTACATTGTCTATCCTTGTGTCCCTACATTGCCTATCCTTGTGTCCCTACATTGTCGATCCTTGTGTCCCTACATTGTCTATCCTTGTGTCCCTACATTGTCTATCCTTGTATCCCTACATTGTCTATCCTTGTGTCCCTACATTGTCTATCCTTGTGTCCCTACATTGTCTATCCTTGTGTCCCTACATTGTCTATCCTTGTGTCCCTACATTGTCTATCCTTGTGTCCCTACATTGTCTATCCTTGTGTCCCTACATTGTCTATCCTTGTGTCCCTACATTGTCTATCCTTGTGTCCCTACATTGTCTATCCTTGTGTCCCTACATTGTCTATCCTTGTGTCCCTACATTGTCTATCCTTGTGTCCCTACATTGTCTATCCTTGTGTCCCTACATTGTCTATCCTTGTGTCCCTACATTGTCTATCCTTGTGTCCCTACATTGTCTATCCTTGTGTCCCTACATTGTCTGTCCTTGTGTCCCTACATTGTCTATCCTTGTGTCCCTACATTGTCTATCCTTGTGTCCCTACATTGTCTATCCTTGTGTCCCTACATTGTCTATCCTTGTGTCCCTACATTGCCTATCCTTGTGTCCCTACATTGTCGATCCTTGTGTCCCTACATTGTCTATCCTTGTGTCCCTACATTGTCTATCCTTGTATCCCTACATTGTCTATCCTTGTGTCCCTACATTGTCTATTCTTGTGTCCCTACATTGTCGATCCTTGTGTCCCTACATTGTCTATCCTTGTGTCCCTACATTGTCTATCCTTGTGTCCCTACATTGTCTATCCTTGTGTCCCTACATTGTCTATCCTTGTGTCCCTACATTGTCTATCCTTGTGTCCCTACATTGTCTATCCTTGTGTCCCTACATTGTCTATCCTTGTGTCCCTACATTGTCTATCCTTGTGTCCCTACATTGTCTATCCTTGTGTCCCTACATTGTCTATCCTTGTGTCCCTACATTGTCTATCCTTGTGTTCCTACATTGTCTATCCTTGTGTCCCTACATTGTCTATCCATGTGTCCCTACATTGTCTATCCTTGTGTCCCTACATTGTCTATCCTTGTGTCCCTACATTGTCTATCCTTGTGTCCCTACATTGTCTATCCTTGTGTCCCTACATTGTCTATCCTTGTGTCCCTACATTGTCTATCCTTGTGTCCCTACATTGTCTATCCTTGTGTCCCTACATTGTCTATCCTTGTGTCCCTACATTGTCTATCCTTGTGTCCCTACATTGTCTATCCTTGTGTCCCTACATTGTCTATCCTTGTGTCCCTACATTGTCTATCCTTGTGTCCCTACATTGTCTATCCTTGTGTCCCTACATTGTCTATCCTTGTGTCCCTACATTGCCTATCCTTGTGTCCCTACATTGTCGATCCTTGTGTCCCTACATTGTCTATCCTTGTGTCCCTACATTGTCTATCCTTGTATCCCTACATTGTCTATCCTTGTGTCCCTACATTGTCTATCCTTGTGTCCCTACATTGTCTATCCTTGTGTCCCTACATTGTCTATCCTTGTGTCCCTACATTGTCTATCCTTGTGTCCCTACATTGTCTATCCTTGTGTCCCTACATTGTCTATCCTTGTGTCCCTACATTGTCTATCCTTGTGTCCCTACATTGTCTATCCTTGTGTCCCTACATTGTCTATCCTTGTGTCCCTACATTGTCTATCCTTGTGTCCCTACATTGTCTATCCTTGTGTCCCTACATTGTCTATCCTTGTGTCCCTACATTGTCTATCCTTGTGTCCCTACATTGTCTATCCTTGTGTCCCTACATTGTCTGTCCTTGTGTCCCTACATTGTCTATCCTTGTGTCCCTACATTGTCTATCCTTGTGTCCCTACATTGTCTATCCTTGTGTCCCTACATTGTCTATCCTTGTGTCCCTACATTGCCTATCCTTGTGTCCCTACATTGTCGATCCTTGTGTCCCTACATTGTCTATCCTTGTGTCCCTACATTGTCTATCCTTGTATCCCTACATTGTCTATCCTTGTGTCCCTACATTGTCTATTCTTGTGTCCCTACATTGTCGATCCTTGTGTCCCTACATTGTCTATCCTTGTGTCCCTACATTGTCTATCCTTGTGTCCCTACATTGTCTATCCTTGTGTCCCTACATTGTCTATCCTTGTGTCCCTACATTGTCTATCCTTGTGTCCCTACATTGTCTATCCTTGTGTCCCTACATTGTCTATCCTTGTGTCCCTACATTGTCTATCCTTGTGTCCCTACATTGTCTATCCTTGTGTCCCTACATTGTCTATCCTTGTGTCCCTACATTGTCTATCCTTGTGTTCCTACATTGTCTATCCTTGTGTCCCTACATTGTCTATCCATGTGTCCCTACATTGTCTATCCTTGTGTCCCTACATTGTCTATCCTTGTGTCCCTACATTGTCTATCCTTGTGTCCCTACATTGTCTATCCTTGTGTCCCTACATTGTCTATCCTTGTGTCCCTACATTGTCTATCCTTGTGTCCCTACATTGTCTATCCTTGTGTCCCTACATTGTCTATCCTTGTGTCCCTACATTGTCTATCCTTGTGTCCCTACATTGTCTATCCTTGTGTCCCTACATTGTCTATCCTTGTGTCCCTACATTGTCTATCCTTGTGTCCCTACATTGTCTATCCTTGTGTCCCTACATTGTCTATCCTTGTGTCCCTACATTGTCTATCCTTGTGTCCCTACATTGTCTATCCTTGTGTCCCTACATTGTCTATCCTTGTGTCCCTACATTGTCTATCCTTGTGTCCCTACATTGTCTATCCTTGTGTCCCTACATTGTCTATCCTTGTGTCCCTACATTGTCTATCCTTGTGTCCCTACATTGTCTATCCTTGTGTCCCTACATTGTCTATCCTTGTGTCCCTACATTGTCTATCCTTGTGTCCCTACATTGTCTATCCTTGTGTCCCTACATTGTCTATCCTTGTGTCCCTACATTGTCTATCCTTGTGTCCCTACATTGTCTATCCTTGTGTCCCTACATTGTCTATCCTCTCTTTCTTTATACATCTTTCTTTACCGAGAGATATATTTAATTTAATTAGTACTGTAGTAGGGCCTACATTATCTACTTTTATGTTTCTCAATATTTTAGCCTTATATATTATTTTATTCGTTAGATTCTGTCTGGTGTTAGCACTTGATTGTAAATTATACAAAGTTTAGTTTTAAACCGACAGTAATACCTTAACTTAACTTATTACGTTGTAACCTTCTTATACGTGAGGACGTGGGATGGGTGGGCCAAAGCAACACTAGCTTTGCTATTGTGCGGACCCACCCACCCGAACCAGTACCAAGTGTAATCCGATCCATGAGGTTCTGGATTGATAGTTAACTGTAACTATTCTTAAAAGTTTTATTGTAAAGTAAAATAAATTTCAATTCAAACCCTATTCCCATCCGCTGTCAATAGTTTTAATTATAATTGAAATATTGTTGTATTGAAATCTATCTCCTCAAATATTAACGACATATTTCATTCAGCTCAAAAATAACAATTTAAGACTATTTCACATTCATGAAATCAATTTGGTCGCCAGTTATCAATGATAGGATAAAGTTGCCATGAAGAATTACCTGTGCTGTACTGTACCGGTATCTACAGTAGGCCTACAGTACAGGGCCTACAGTACCGGTATCTAGATAGACGCAATACTCTGCGGAAAAAGTGTTGTAAATGTCTCATCCCCTAATCTCGGATTTCGTCTGCCTCAGTAGACACTGAAGTAGACTGCAGACAGCAGACATGTCTCTCTCTTAGAAATTACCTTCATTCAATCCCGTGGTGAAATTATTTACTACACCCACGATTCACAAATTCAATATAAATCGATTAATATTCAAAAAGTGATGCAAAAGAAATGCCAAATATTAATATCATTTAATGGCCCCATGTGAAGTAAGGATTCCTGGTTTGTGATTCACTAATTTTGCAGTTTGCCCTCTAGAGAAGCATAATGTTACCAGTTTTAACAACTCTACAGTAAACCCGCGGCTTAAACAATAAACGTGTGGATTGTTTCTGTCTGATAAACTGCAATGATCGACTCTCTAACCACTGGACAACCTGAACCATATTATAGGGAATGGTTGTTATACAGAGTCGAAATCAATGAACATGAACACAGATTAAAGATTAATTTTTGTTCAAAATAATAATAACGGTTGTTGGAGCGTGTTTTACATCCATCCGGAACTCTTCAAGTATTTACGGTATAAGTATAGGAATAGGAGACCTTTGGGGCGACAGTAATTGAGTTATATAGTAGTATAATAGTTCATGTAGTGATGGCGTATTCCGCGTATTAATGTTTTCCCTCACTACCACCTGCATGCGAGCCTTAATAAAGTAATATTGGCTACACCCAGCACTCACAGCCATACAGCTGCAATTAATTAATGCACGTCAAAAAAATTCAGTAAAAGCTGCCGTCTAAACATCAAAAGAAGAGAAAAGAATCGCACTCTATGGAAATGCGAACGAAAATTCCTGACAGCAGCGAACATGTGTAATTCTGCAATTTATTCGGCATTGTGTTGTGATGAATGCACTGTGTATGAATTACCTACCCGCCCACCCAGTAATAATCAAATGGAGAGGAAACTGCATGTGGACATTGCAAACCTAACTAATTTCGTTATTCTTTGGAAAACTACAACTCGTATATTATATTCCAACCCATTCAAATTGCACCATGTCAGAAGCCAAAACAATCTACATAGAACATCAATTTAACAATTTGAAAGTGAAAATAAAAAAAATGTGACTAGGCCTTACTGCCTAACGCAAATCAAAAATATGCTTTCGAAACTATTTCTAAGCTGAATTGCATGCGATATTATGAAAATTTGAGGGCACTTCGAGGGGGGGGGGGGGGGGGGCTGCATCCATCTCAGCAGGTACATAAATTTTATAACCAGAGTTTCCATTACTTATACTGTACTTTTAGATTTATGTAGGCCTAGATTTTATATTAATGTAAATCACAATAACCTTCATAATACAACAAACTACAGTACTATCCACGATTTATAACGTTACATCAATGCGTTTTTCATCGTACGACCCGCAAGGACCGTAGAACAATACTTGTTGCCGTTGTAGTGGATGAGATGGCCGTGCTGATTGCAGGAAGCTACTTAATTCCATATTATGACCGGTACATATCGAATAACATAATTAATATACTTCGAGAGAATAGATACGAGGTTATGGTAAATCACTCATTGTGCTGTAGTTCAGTAGATAGCATCCCCATCACCAAGCGTTGAATGAGCTCCTTACAAGATTAGTCCCGGTTTTGCGAACAACCCACTTAAAATTGTAAATGAGTAAGGCAAAAATCTATTTATTTTTTCGTACTATTTAATTCGCGCTAACAATTTTTAACCAAAAGGGTACAAAGTAATATTTGAAAAGATAATAAACTCTACCCTGTTTTATATATACTGTACAGTATGTTCATTCTTAATTTCTTAAAGTAGTAAATATTTTCCGATATAAACCAGATTTTCATGGCCTGAGATTTTTTTCTATTTATACTGGTCCCCTATTTACTAAAACCTGGACCTTGAATGAATAAAAAAAATAATTATGTACAACAAAATAGTTATTTATAACTGTTTTTTTTAAGTGGACGAATCAAACATGTGATATTTAATTACTTATTACAGGAATAGCTAGTGAGCATGCTACTAAAATCGGCCTGCTGCATTGAAATTGCACATTGAGATGCTATGCCAGTTTAACAAAAACATTTTTGTCTCAACCATGCAATCCACAATTGGCAAGCCCAATTCAGCGTGCATTAAGAATGCTCTGTCGGCTTATCAACAAAGTTGCACCGCCCCAACTCTCTATCCCTCATGACTTGCGCGAGATTATCCGCATCTTCAAGGCCAGTGTCCTTTAAGATGCGTCTCACGAAATTCATGGGCTGTCCACCATGCTTATATTCTCCATGGGGCTGCCAAAGCACAAGATTCTGCACAGGCTGATCTTCACGGCGAAAGCAATGTCCTACAAAGCGGAGGCGGCTATGCTCTTGTGTCAAGCTTGGGGGAACCAATGAGACACCTCCAATGTTATATAGTGTCTGGTTGGAGATGTATGCATTGTACTTGACACAATGAACCCGGCGTAGCATTCTTATGAATGTGCCATACAGAGATTTGGTGTCCTCAGCAGTTAGAGCCTATAGTATGGACTCCCATAGAGTACTGGAACTACTGCTGCTCTAAATAATCTGACCTTAAGTTTCCGATGTATTCTGTGTGACTTCCAAATCCTAGAAAGCCCATTGAATGATGCCCATGCCACCATAACTGAATGGTTAGAGCGTCAGACTTCCAACCCTGAGGTCATCAGTTCGATCCCACCTCGACGACACTGTCGACTTTGCAAAAACTGTGCCCAACAAAAAGTTATAATGTGTATCAATCAGCAAGTGTCAATCCATTCCATTGACAACCGGTACTGGAAATCAACAGGAGAAAAGCCTCTATTTGGACAAAATTGGGAAAACGTGTTTGCATGTGATCTACATCAGGCCCGCAAGAGATGCAAGATGCAAAATCCCCGATGTTATATTTTATGCATCTTGCTTCTTGAATTGTAGAATGCATGGTAGACTATGGGAGGCCCTATGGGACTATGGGACACTAGAGATGCAAGATGCATGATAAGTTCTTTGAAATATACATTAAGAAAGGGAGAATTAGGGACAAGGGTGCACCAAATGTACCAATGGAAATTTCTGAGGATCATCTCACAGTTGATCAAATATCTTTACCATACCGCCAGCTACAGGTCTCTTCTTGTTATTTATTGGATGTATCCAATGCTCTCGTGAAATGAGTTTAGTTTGTTCCCATAACATATATATGCCGAAACAGTTTCAATAACTTCATCATCGCTGTCATCCATTGAACATTCAATGATATGTGGATGGTCAGGAAAAAAATATAATTGGAATAAAATTTAAAAGTAATAAATAAATAACATAAAAGCTATCAATATATAAAATAAAATACGATGCATCTTGCATCTGTGTGTGGCGGGCCTAATCATACAATCACCTTGTTAATTATATCTTAAAGATTCAAAAAAGGAATGAATATTAAATATTAATATTAAGATGCTTGAGAATTCAGAATAAAATAAATCTCGTTGATTATCATCTGTATGAGGCCCCCTAGCTAAGTTAGTCTACAAAACATTCTACCTAATTGGCAATTATTTAAGTTGTGTGACTACTGGACTTCAAGACTTCGATAACAAGGTCTAGACGCATACTGCCCCCCCCCCCCCCCCCCCCCGGAATATTGAGGCATTATGATTAAGAATATGACGTCACATCTATATGGATCATATTATTGAAGCAGACGATTTTGTGTTGACTATTCTTTCCTACCAATTAATCCTCAAACCACCCGACTTGTGATTTTAGTCCTGAATAGGGGAACCTGGTCTGAAATGTGTTTATTGGAATTGGGTATCAGTAGTATGAACGTGAGTGGTTCTGGTTGTGATTCATAATGTGTAGTATCTAATATCAAAACAGGTAGGATCAGTCATGCGCAAAAAGTAATGATCCATGGTTGTAGCCCATTGTAATCGAAATGACAGCTTGCCAAGGCTAGAGATGAGGACCTAATGAAATAGCTCCTCTCCTTTAGTTTCCAGTTTTAGTAATTTAAGTACTGTAAGTACTAGGTGCGAGTGAGTATTAACCATCCATATACAACTTGCTTTAATACTTATACTACTAATAGGTCGAGCGAACTCGGACAGTGGAAATGAGATCCTTCCAGGCTTCCCGATTCTCCATAGTTGTCGCTATTTCGTTTCTCCCAAGTTCAGTATCCCTTTCAAGTTGATCTATATATGTTATGGCAGGTCGTCCACGACTACGCTTTCCATGAGATGGTTGCCAGAGAAGTAGATCTGGTATGACCTCGTCTTTACTTCGCCAGCAGTGCCCACTGAATCTTAATCTGCGTTCACGGAGGGTGGTTGCTACAGGTGGTATTGTACCATAAAGCTCGGCGTTTGTCATGTGTTGTCTCCAGCTGATGTTTAGGGCTGCCCTTAGTAGTCTTGTGTACTACTACTAGGTCGAGCGAACTCGGACAGTGGAAATGAGATCCTTCCAGGCTTCCCGATTCTCCATAGTTTTTGCAATTTCGTTTCTCCTGAGTTCAGTATCCCTTTCAAGTTGATCTATATATGTTATGGCCGGTCGTCCACGACTACGCTTTCCATGAGTTGGTTGCCAGAAAAGTAGATCTGGTATGACCTCGTCTTTACTTCGCCAGCAGTGCCCACTGAATCTTAATCTGCGTTCACGGAGGGTGGTTGATACAGGTGGTATTGTACCATAAAACTCGGCGTTTGTCATGTGTTGTCTCCATCTGATGTTTAGGGCTGCCCTTAGTAGTCTTGTGTAGCAACCATCAATTCGTTGTTCAAGTGATTTAGTCAGTGTCTCACCACCATATAAAAATACACTTTCCACTGTGGCTCGAAAGAACTTTTCGGTCAGGTCAGGTATTCTAGGTCATTGATCAAGAAAACTTGCCACCTCCATGCAGCATAAAGGAGGTGCCACCTGTAGCTGCATAGACCCTCTTACTAGGACAAATCTGGTCCTGTAACTAGGACCCCCTTCGTTCTGGGATAAGGACGCCCTTGGTCCTGGATTAAGGACCCATATACTTGGCTGCAGGGGTATATGGCCTGACCAGGCAGATGGTGATCTACCAATGGCTGGTCAGGAGTAGAGTGTTCTCATGTCCACTCTGAGAGCACTTCACTGCGACCTGCACCTGGCAGCAAGGGTACAGGGCATGACCCAGCAGATGAGCTGCAACAGCCAATGGTGGGTCATGTGCGCCAGAGTAGATATGGGTGATGGGCCTCATATCTGACCCCATTGCGACACCCACCCTGTGGAATGGCAAACCAGGGTGTGGTATTTGCCCCGAGAGCTGACTCGGCAAAAAAGTACCCCCCAACCCCCACTATGGATTACATTAGCAATGCGGAGGTCCGGCCACTAGAGGCCAGTGGAATTACCGGACACAATTGGCCTAACAGGCGTCAGTTAACTCCTGACTGGCTGCCTGTCTCACCCCCTACTGGAGAGAGAGCAGCCAACAATTCTTTGAGTCCCTTTCCTGATGACCTTTCTGACCCAAACCCTGGGTCACCAGGGAGGCCAGATTGTGATGGGGAGAGGGATTCTGGAGTTGGAGGCTACTCTCATGTTCCACCCCGACCAACAAAGCCATTGGTGAATCTGAGGCAAGTCACTAGACTAGCCTCAGTAAACACCCTAACACTCGGGTCCCGAATGCGACAAGGTGAGCTGACTGCCTTGGCAGATAAGCCTTCTCTTAGTGCAGTGGGTGTTCAAGAGCACCGAATGCAGACTGGACAGACTGATGAGGTTCTGATTAAGGACATGGGGGGCGGTTGGCGACTCGCCCTCGCGTCAGCAGATGATAGTGGCAATGGTGGAATTGGTCTATTGATGAATCCAACTGCACATGCAGCATTGGACAAAATAGACCAAATCTCTAAACGCATCATCCGTTGCCACTTCTCATGTTCTGGAAGACTGGCTAAGAAGTTTCCTAAGGTGGTTCTGATTGTGTGCTACTCTCCAACTAGTGTTGCCCCTGTAGAGGAGGTGGAAAATTTCTACCACAATCTACAAGCAGCTACTGATGGAGTGGATCAGCATGCATTCTTAACATTTCCTGGGAGACTTTAATGCAAGTCTGCATCAATCACCTACATCGCCCTGGGTCTATAGCAATAGTGTTAACCGAAATTCTGTCCATCTTCAGGATTTTATCTCTGGAAATGGATTGTTTTCGGCTGGAACCCAGTTCAAGAAGCGAACTGGAAAGCTATGGTCTCATAGTGGACCCAGTGGTCACAAGTCCCAGATAGACCATATTCTGTTTCGTAGGAAATACAGGCGCTCTATACAAGACTGTAATGCATTTACACTTCGACCCTTCTCCAGTGATCACCGCATTATTGTGGCCAAGGTAAGACTTAGTCTGCGTGCTAGCAGAACAACGAAATCTGCCTTGCCGCGGCATGACTGGTCCTCTCTGTTGCAACAGCCAAGTGTGAGATCCAGCTTCACATTACAGCTGAGCAACAGGTATGAGGCTCTTGCCTCTGAGGCGGCAGATCACTGTGAGGGCTATACTGCCTTTACAGAAGCAGTTAAGTTAGCAGCTGCAGAAACAGTTCCTGTAGACCCTCGAAACAGGAAAAGGGCCCCCTGGACTGACAACAAAATTCAGAAGTGCCGAAATGACCTTCATAAGGCGCAGAAAGAGTCCCGACTCAAACAGACTACAGCGGCAAGGAATGCAGTTAAGGCTGCATCTAGGTCCCTGAACAGACAGTACTCTGTTAATCTACAGGAGCTAATAAACCAACAGGTTGATGCCATCAATGATGCTGACGACAGCAGGCAATCATCCCAGGCATGGAAATCGATCAATTTCCTTACTGGGCGGAAAAGCCAACCAACCACCAAGGTTAAGGCTGAATCTCCAGCCGATCGCCTCAATGGTTGGAAAGCCCACTTTGAAAAGCTCCTCAATAATGACAGGGTATTGCCTGATAACTTTATAGAAGTAAAAGTGTCTGAGTCTGTACTCCCAGATATTCCCATTGGCGATATCTCCTTTGCAGAAGTGAAGGCTGCTGCAAAGAGCACTAAGACCAATCGTGCCAGTGGAGCAGATGGTGTTCCCCCTGAGGTCTTTAAAATACCTGAGTGTTTAAAGCTCATCTATCCCATCATAGTAGACATGTACCGAACAACAAGAGTTCCACAAGAAATTAAAACAAATAAGTTGGTGCCAGTTCCCAAGAAGGGCAACCTATCACTCTATGGTTCCTTTCAGGGAATCTCATTGATCTCGATTGCTGCAAAGCTATACAATAGGATTCTATTAAATCGCATCAGGGATCCCATTGAGAGACTGCTCCGTGGAAATCAGAATGGGTTCCGTAAAGGTCGTGGGACCATGGAGCCCATTTTGGCACTTAGAAGGATAATTGAAGAATTATCAAAAAAGAAAGACAGGCATCTGGCTGTTATCTTTGTTGACTTCTTCAAGGCCTTTGATTCAGTCTCTCGCTCACGTATGTTCAGCATACTTTCATTATATGGGATTCCTGATGAAATTATTGCAGCAATCAGATCAGTATACGATGGTTCGACAACATTTGTGTCTACTGTTGACGGTGACACAGAACCATTTGAAGTGTTATGGGGCATCCTCCAAGGAGACACACTTGCACCATTCTTGTTCATTATTGTGGTTGACTATGTTCTACGCATGTCCTTAGATCATCATAATGATGATGGGGTGATGATAACTCCACCTACTGGCTCCAGAAGTCGAGGAAATCCTGCCAAGTACCTAACTGATCTAGACTTTGCTGATGACTTAGGAGTACTCTCAGAATCATTAGAGGGAGCCCAACGGCTCCTCAGCTCATTATAACATGCTGCTTCCAGTGTTGGTCTTTTTATTAACTCCAGAAAGACCAAAATTTTGACAGTTAACTTTGAAGTTCCTCAGCAAGTCTCTGATCGGATGAGCATAAGCTCAAAGGATGGTATGCTTGAGCATGTCATGATCATGGATCCAGAAGTCAGGTGAGGACCTTCGAATACGTAAGGGAAAGGCATGGGCAGCCTTGAATAGGCTTTCCAGGATTTGGAAGTCACCGAGAATTAATCGGAAACTTAAGGTCCGATTATTTAGAGCAGCAGTAGTTCCAGTACTCCTCTACGGGAGTCCATGCTGGGCTCTAACTGCTGAGGACACCAAATCTCTGGACGGCACATTCACAAGAATGCTTCGCCGGGTTCATTGTGTCAAGTTCAATGCACACATCTCCAACCAGACACTATATAACATTGGAGGTGTCTCATTGGTTCCCCCAAGCTTGACACTAGAACAAAATCGCCTCCGCTTTGCAGGACATTGCTTTCGCCGTGAGGACCAGCCAGTGCATAATCTTGTACTTTGGCAGCCTCATGGAGTGAATAAGCCCATGACTTTCTTGAGACGCATCTTAAAGGACACTGGCCTTGAAGATGCGGATGATCTAGCAAATGTCATGGGTGATAGGGAGTTGTGGCGGTGCAATTTTGTTGACAAGCCGGCATAGCATTCTTAAAAATGCAGCTGCAATGCAGCATGCCGATCCTAGTAGTAGTAGTAGTCCAGGTCTCACCCCCATATAAAAATACACTTTCCACTATGGCTCGAAAGAACTTAGTCTTCAGGTGCCTGGAGAGATCTGATTTCCAGATGGTATCCATTTTTGATAGAGCTACCCAAGCCTTTGCTTTCCTAACTTCTATGTCCTTTTTGCTACTCTCTATCCATGATCCAAGGTACTGGAAGTCATCGACCTTCCTTAGTTGATTATTATCAATGGTTGTCAAGTTTCCATCAACATTAAGTATGGTCATGAATTGGCCCAATGGCCCATAGGTCATGAATTCGGTCTTTGTAGCATTTATATGCAATCCAACCTCCTTAGCAGCCCTCTCCACTTTATTTAGTAAAAGCTGTGCATCTGCTAGGGTATTAGAGAGCAGGGCGATGTCATCCGCAAAGTTGGTGTCTGTGACTGTAGTTGCCGGATATCTACTACTTCTGCATTCTTGAAGTGTGAATCCCAGGTCTTCACCCTTTGTGGCCGTCCTCATTGCGTAATCCAGCACAATTACAAATAGTAATGGTGCTAATGTGTCACCTTGCAGTACGCCAGCCAGGATTGAGAAAAACTCAGTTTCACCATCTGGTGAGAGTACCTGAGCTTCTGTGTCACAATATAACAATCCAATGCCAGCAACAATTACTTCTGGTATTCCATAAGCTCTTAGGATTTCAAGCATTTTACCTCTATGGATGGAGTCGAATGCCTTCTTGAAGTCCACAAAAGTCATGACAGCGGGGAGATTCTTTGACTTAATTCCTTCAATCAGACTCCGTAGTGCAAGTATCTGAGCTATTGTTGATCTACTTGGTCGAAATCCGTTTTGGCTCTTACACAGTAGTTTCTCTATGTGAGGCCTAATCCTATATAGAATCATTTTATTGTATATTTTGGCAGCTACCACAAGCAGACAGATCCCACGATAGTTTGTTGGTATGCCGAGGTCTCCTTTCTTGGAGAGAGGCTTTAGTTGACCTTTAGTCCAAATTGGTGGTGGTTTTTCCCCTTTTAACATCCGGTTGCAAACATTCAATAATGGTCTGTTTAGCACTCCGGTTTTCCATACCTCCGCTGGGATTTCATCTAATACACTCGCTTTATTATTGGATATGCTTTTAATGCTTCTTTGGAGATCGGCAGGTGTGAAGTCCCCTGTTTCTATAGGTAGTGTCTTGTCATATATTTTCCTTGTAGGGCTGACCTCGATGTTTGGTGGCTGCCCAAGCAAGTTGCTGAAGTGATTTTTCCACTTCCCATCACGTTCTTCAGGACTATCGGCTTTGAGGCGCCCCTTTGCACAACTTTTCCAACCAGATACCTCATTTACAGTTTGCCAGGTAAGTCTTGATTGTTGCTGTATGTGAGCAGTTGTAATTGCTTCAGTTTTATCCTGTATGTACTTTTCCTGGCTGATGTTGTAGGCCAATTTAAGATCGTCCTTAGCTTTCTCAACCTTGTTAATGTTTTTGGTTGTTGGTTGTTCTGTTTTAACTTTGTAAGCTATCTTAGGATCTTCTCTCTTACAAGTAACCTCAGAGTTTTGCCATGGCACATATTGTTTTCGTTTGGGTTTCTGGGGGATATGCCTCTTAGCTGATTCCTTGTGGGCTGTTATTATATTCTGGTATATTGAATTGGTGGATTGGTCTTCATCCATTCACTGGAGTGCTTCAAAGCGGTTTTGAACTTCTACTGTATAAGCATCCTTTACGGCATCGTCAGTTCTGAGTTTTTCCCAGTCATATTTGATTTGCTTGCTTGTCCTGGGTTTGCTGGCTCTCAAACTGAGTCTGATCTCTGCAGTCACAATTCTGTGGTCCGAACTAATTAGGTTGAACGAGGTATGCCTCGCAGTTGATCATGCTGTTTCTCCACTTTTTGTTTATGAGGATGTAATCCAGTTGTGCTTTGGTTCCATTAGGGTATTGAAAGGTCACCTTCCCCTTACTCTTTTCGAATGTGTTGTTTGTTGGTATCAATTCACATTCTTCCATTAGGTCTAAAAGTAAGTACCCATTTCTGTTAGAACTGGTGTTATAGGTGTAACCCTTGTTGTCTTCTGGGCCAATTTGGGCATTCAGGTCACCAGCAATGACTTTAACATTGTGTTTCGGAATGTCCTTTATAAGTCCAGTCAGTTCTTCATAAAACTTGACTGCTTGTTCTGGCTCTGAGGCATTGGTTGGACTGTAGCAACATATAACTGTTGCCTTGGGATTCCCATCAAATGTTGCGATCATAACCCTGGAATTTATAGATTCGATGTTGTTTAGGCTCTTAAGTGCAAATGGGCTTAGCAGAATTCCTACTCCACCAATTGATGCATTGGCCGAGTTTCTTACTGCTGAGCTTGTTACTAACGTCCATCCATTTCCAATGTCATTGTACTTCATGGCAGTGTTGTGTAGCAACCATCAATTCGTTGTTCAAGTGATTTAGTCAGTATCCAGGTCCCACCCCCGCATAAAAATACACTTTCCACTGTGGCTCGAAAGAACTTAGTCTTCAGGTGCCTGGAGAGATCTGATTTCCAGATGGTATCCATTTTTGATAGAGCTACCCAAGCCTTTGCTTTCCTAACTTCTATGTCCTTTTTGCTACTCTCTATCCATGATCCAAGGTACTGGAAGTCATCGACCTTCCTTAGTTGATTATTATCAATGGTTGTCAAGTTTCCATCAACATTAAAGGTCATGAATTCGGTCTTGGTAGCATTTATATGCAATCCAACCTCCTTAGCAGCCCTCTCCACTTTATTTAGTAGAAGCTATGCATCTGCTAGCGTATTAGAGAGCAGGGCGATGTCATCCGCAAAGTCGGTGTCTGTGACTGTAGTTGCCGGATATCTACTACTTCTGCGTTCTTGAAGTGTGAATCACAGATCTTCACCCTTTGTGGCCGTCCTCATTGCGTAATCCAGCACAATTACAAATAGTAATGGTGCTAATGTGTCACCTTGCAGTACGCCAGCCAGGATTGAGAAAAACTCAGTTTCACCATCTGGTGAGAGTACCTGCGCTTCTATGTCACAATATAACAATCCAATGCTAGCAACAATTACTTCTGGTATTCCATAAGCTCTTAGGATTTCAAGCATTTTACCTCTATGGATGGAGTCGAATGCCTTCTTGAAGTCTAAGTCCACAAAAATCATGACTGCGGGGAGATTCTTTGACTTAATTCCTTCAATCAGACTCCGTAGTGCAAGTATCTGAGCTATTGTTGATCTACTTGGTCGAAATCCGTTTTGGCTCTTACGCAGTAGTTTCTCTATGTGAGGCCTAATCCTATATAGAATCATTTTATTGTATATTTTGGCAGCTACCACAAGCAGACAGATCCCACGATAGTTTGTTGGTATGCCGAGGTCTCCTTTCTTGGGGAGGGGCTTTAGTTGACCTTTAGTCCAAATTGGTGGTGGCTTTTCCCCTTTTAACATCCGGTTGCAAACATTCAATAATGGTCTGTTTAGCACTCCGGTTTTCCATACCTCCGCTGGGATTTCATCTAATCCACTCGCTTTATTATTGGACATGTTTTTAATGCTTCTTTGGAGTTCGGCAGGTGTGAAGTCCCCTGTTTCTATAGGTAGTGTCTTGTCATATATTTTCCTTGTAGGGCTGACCTCGATGTTTGGTGGCTGCCCAAGCAAGTTGCTGAAGTGATTTTTCCACTTCCCATCACGTTCTTCAGGACTATTGGCTTTGAGGCGCCCCTTTGCACAACTTTTCCGACCAGATACCTCATTTACAGTTTGCCAGGAAAGTCTTGATTGTTGCTGTATGTGAGCAGTTGTAATTGCTTCAGTTTTATCCTGTATGTACTTTTCCTGGCTGATGTTGTAGGCCAATTTAAGATCATCCTTAGCTTTCTCAACCTTGTTAATGTTTTCGGTTGTTGGTTGTTTGGTTTTAACTTTGTAGGCTATCTTAAGATCTTCTCTCTTACAAGTAACCTCCGAGTTTTGCCATGGCACATACTGTTTTCGTTTGGGTTTCTGGGGGATATGCCTCTTAGCTGATTCCTTGTGGGCTTTTATTATATTCTGGTATATTGAATCAGTGGACTGGTCTTCTTCCATTGACTGAAGTGCTTCAAAGCGGTTTTGAACTTCTACTGTGTAAGCATCCTTTACTGCGTTGTCAGTTCTGAGTTTCTCCCAGTCATAGTTGATTTGCTGGCTTGTCCTGGGTTTGCTGGCTCTCAAACTGAGTCTGATCTCTGCAGTCACAATTCTGTGGTCCGAACCAATTAGGTTGAACGAGCTGTATGCCTCGCAGTTGATCATGCTGTTTCTCCACTTTTTGTTTATAAGGATGTAATCCAGTTGTGCTTTGGTTCCATTAGGGTATTGAAAGGTCCATAGCTTCCCCTTACTCTTTTCGAAAGTGGTGTTTGTTGGTATCAATTCACATTCTTCCCTTAGGTCTAAAAGTAAGTAGCCGTTTCTATTAGAACTGGTGTTATATGTGTAAACCTTGATGTCTTCTGGGCCAATTTGAGCATTCAGGTCACCAGCAATGACTTTAACATTGTGTTTCGGAATGTCCTTTATAAGTCCAGTTAGATCTTCATAAAACTTGATGGCTTGTTCTGGCTCTGAGGCATTGATGGACTGTAGCAACATATTACTGTTGTCTTGGGATTCCCCTCAAATGTTGCTATCATAACCCTAGAATTTATAGATTCGATGTTGTTTAGGGTCTTAAGTGCAAATGGACTTCCTACTCCTCCAATTGATGCATTGGCCGAGTTTCTTACTGCTGAGCTTGTTACTAACGTGCATCCATTTGCAATGTCATTGTACTTCATGACAGTGTCTTCATGACAAATCCGATGTTCTTGGATGCAGATGATGTCGATGTTATATTCCATTGCCAGAGCGACCATGTCACCCTGTTTGGTATGTGCTTTCAGCGTGCGTGCATTCATTGTAGCAATCTTTAGTGTATTTTTACATTTCAGCAGGTTGGTTCTTCTTTCTTCTCTGTCTTCTGTTCCAGTAGCCGATTTATCGACCCCAGTCTGGTGTACCACCCCTTGACCCGGGCGACGACCGAGCCGGTATTTCTCCTGGAGGGTTCTCATGCTCATATCTTTCAGTTGCGAGAGTAAACCGCTTGTGGTCGCAACTCCTACAAGCATCTTTGTAGTAGGTCGCCGTTGGTTGATTACCTTCCGCCGACCTTGTCAGCATGTCTAGCCGTTGGTTGATTACCTTCCGCCTATCCATGGCCTACAGCCCTGCTGCCGACTGTAGGGGTCCATTTGTTACACCATGAACCAAGTGTGCCTCCTGGGTTAGTTTACCTAACACTGCCAGCGAGGGACGATCTGGACATCCAAGAGGAGGGTGGCCGAGTACGAGGAGAGAGGGAAGACGAGTCGACGCGGGACCAAAGCAGCTGTCAAGGTACCGAAGTCGTCAGCCAACCACTGGCCGAGTACGAGGAGAGAGGGAAGACGAGTCGACGCGGGACCAAAGCGGCTGTCAAGGTACCGAAGTCGCCGGCCAACCACTGGCCGAGGGTGGCGAATGGCCCACTGGAACGGCAACAGTGGGGCCGACGGTACGGCGCCGGACGAGGAGGGAAGGCAAAGTCCACGGGGAAATCATCGGGATTTGTGCTCGCCTGTGACAGGGATACAACGCCGCGAAGAGGCTGTTGAAGGACGCTAGGTAGGGGAGAAAGGTAGACCAGCCCAAGTTATACCAAAGGCTAGGTGAGTGCAACAAACACTTTCGCTATCTAGTCCGATTTGGACAGGGGGAACTGGCAATTGAGAGGGTGAGTGGGGTCGCTACAGAACTGTTTGAATTGTGGTGATCCGAGGTGGTGGAGGCCAGAGATGTATACTTATGTTTATGCCTTATCTGGTAGATGTGAGGGGGATTAAGTTAGTGGGATGGGCGGATCCGAACGACAGTGAATCCGAGGTTAACCCCAAAGATTCGGTGTCGTCGGTTAGTAAGAATCCCAGTAAACGCAGGAAAATTAGTAGGACGGACAGGTGATGGGAGTCCGTTTAAACCAAAAAGTCCGCGACATCCTCCGCGAAAGCAAGAAGGGTGTTAGAGATAGATCTGGCGTGTCAATTAGATATTGTTGCGCTGGATCAAAAGGAACTGGAGAGGCAGTTGGGTGAGGGGACCGCATTACTAGAGAGGGAGAGAGAATTAGCGAGAGAGCGCAGGCAAACGAGCGCAACGAGCAAGAGGCGAGAGAAACGAACAAGCGCAAAGAGCAGGAGGCAAGAGAAGTGAACGAGCTCAAAGAGTGTGAGGCGAGGAGAGCTGAGAGGATTGCGAGAGAGGCAGAATTAGCCAACCAGAGTATTAGAGAGGATAGAGAGAGAGAGAGGGTGGGCAAACGTTTGCGGGATAATATGCATACCCGGTTGAGGGGATTAATGCAATACCAGGCGAAACAGAAGTGCCGATTAGAACTGGCAAAAATGGGCTTATCAGAGAGTGAGGCTGGTTCGGGTAGTATTTATGAGGAACCAGAGGTGATGGAAACCTTTGTTAATACCCCACTTACAGGTACCGGATGACAGGCCCAAGACTGGGGTGACCGGACGGGCGGGGGGGGGGGGGGGGGGGGGGGGGTAATAATAATACGTTTAATGAAGTTAATATTAATAGTACCGTAATAGATAACCCTAACACTAATGAAACTTTCATTGCAGGAAATAATATTTTACCCGGTAATAATTCTAATATTTGTGCACAAAATAATTTAAGTAATAATATAAATAACGGTGAAGAAAATAATTTAAATAATACAAATAATGTAGATCAAAATAATTCAAATAATTTAAATAACAATTCAGATAACAATATAATCAATAACCCCGGCGGAATTAATCAAAATAATCTAATTAATAACGTAGCAAACCAACAGGGCGAGACTATTAGCGGTGCAATTAATATAAACGTAGGGGAAAGAGGCAATCTGCCTGGTGAGAGCCTACAAGGCCACGCAGTTGCGCAGGGAGGAGCGAGGGTGAATGAACCCAGAGAGGGTAGAACTAACGTATCGACTGAAAGGGAACATGGGGGCGAGGCGAGAGGTGATGGGTTGGGGGGGGGGGGCTATGGGCACCCCACCACAACCAATTAATGATGAAAGGGGGGGGGGGGCAGAGAATGTCCCACGAGCGTCGGTGGATAATGCGCGCGGTGAGTTGAGTAAACCGTGGCACCCGATGGCAGACGAGAGGGGGGGGGGCAGAGAATATCCCATGAGCGTCGCGGATAATGCGCGCGGTGAGTTGAGTGAACCGTGGCACCCGACGACAGAGGATAGTAGGGGGACTGCGAATATCCACAGGGTCGTCCAACCGATTAGAGGGAGGGATGTTGGTGCCGTAAGCGGCCAAACGAGGAAATGTCGAGACCACTCGGAAGATGGGAGAAGAACAGTGGAGTTCATCCGGGAGGTCGAGGTGAGATCTCGTAAGGGAGAACATCACACTGAAGTCAAAAGGAGCGAGGAAGGAAGAGGAAGCGTTGCTACGAGCAACCAGAGGGGAAGGACGGACAGTGAACCGTCGGTAGTCGAGGTGGAAACAGAGAGCCAGTGGGGTCGTACTCCGGGAGATTGCCGTCGCCCCGGAGAAACACAACCCAGTGAAATATACCACACACCGGGAGAGGGGTACAGAGTGTACCGGTACGAGGATGAAGACAGGAGAGGGGATCGGAGAGAAACTTCCCGTCGGAACGTAGCTGCCAATCGAGAATATGGTAGTTGCGGGGAGGACTTCTCGGAATACTCGAGAAGATTAAACTTTGGTCCGGAAGGACACAGGCAGACTGCAGGACATACTGTAGGCTTTACTGCACATACTATAGGCCATGCTGGGAGGGATAGTGTAGGCAATAGGGTAGCGTGAATGACTGGTCTAGACATGGGCATACATACCAGTCAGTAGGCAAGAAACCGATAGGCCTATACCGGTACCCGGGGGACGAAGGGGACGGTGTGTCTCTACTGCCGCGAGTCAACCCATAAGATGGATGCGTGTCCGAGGTTGCACAACAGATGTTCAAAGTGCAAGTTTAGAGGGCACTTTGAGCGCCAGTGCGACTGGATGGACGATGAGGAGAAGTTCCGGATCTTCGAGGAGTGGGCCGACGTCGGAGTCATGACACAACAAAGGATGAAGGCCTAGGAGTACTGGTGGGGCTTCTTTAGCATTAACGTGGAAGCCCACCAGGAGATCACCAAGAGGAGACTACCATTCACGTATCAGGAGGTAGCAACATCGGCATCGTACGGAGGGGTCATCAACACTCAAAGATACCTAGACAGATGGTCACCAGAAAATAGACTCGAATTCAGGGACTTTCTGGGGGAACACGTGCCGCGGGCGATGGAAATGATCTTGTGGGACGCTACCAGAGAGAGACAGGAGGGACACTCAGTGGGACCACCTGCGAAGCGATACCGGGAGTTGATAACACCTGCGCCCAAAGAACCAACAATGGGGCTTGGCAAGACGGTATCGGCGAGGATGAGTAGCCTCAAGGATAAACAGGAAGGAAGGAAACGGCCCAGGCAAGATGACGATAGGGGCAAGGAACTCAGATGGTTCCTGAAGCGGGAGGAGCAAATTAGAATTCAGGAACAGGGGTATGGGTGTGCCTGGAAGGCACCACATGAACAGAGCAGTACAAACTCCTAAGTGCAATTAATTAAGTGCAATTATTATGTACGTACGTAAAATTAATTAACCAATATAATCCCAATATATACCCAATATAATCAATGTAAGTACTATAGTCAAATATAACCTTTTCCAACTAGCTACTGGGATCGGGGACCAATTGACTAGACTAGGAAGACGAGACATTAGACGGATCTCACTGACATGGTGCACACATGCGTGGGACCCGATAAGAGTGTGGGGAGCGACAATAAAAGGGGTTGAGTATGGGGGAATGGGGGAAACATGGGGAGAAGGTGCTAGAGCTGAGGAAGTGAAAGAAGTGCGAGATTCAAGTGCGAGCATAAACGAGGATGAGTCCCAAGAGACTGGTGAGAGAGGAAGGGACAACAAAGTCCGTGAGGAAAATTTGAGGAAAATTGTGTGAGGAGTGAGGGCAATCATCTAAAACAGAGACGCCAGATACCTTGGTACAACATAGCTTGCAGATGTACCAAGGATGGGTAGTGATAACACGTTCGTGGGGACTTCGCGCAGCACGTAGTCGGCAAGCCTTGGCATACGGTTCATATAGAGCAAATAGGGCATGTCTAGTTTGGACCCCATATCCCATGCTATAAATGTATTCATTCGATATACAATCATATGTTAATCCGCTAGGTGGTGTCAAATTGTTATTCTGCAATTTCGTACTTACCAGTGCAGCACTGTACAGCAGTACCGTACCGGTAGGCCTATGTCATTACTTCTGAGTCTCTAGCGGATCCCCAATTAAATGTCTTAACTTTTCAATTTCGTAAAAGATAGACTTCATGATTCTCTACAGGCTACCAAAATTTCAGCTCAGGAAAATGAGGCCTTCTCGAGAAATTTAACATTTTCTAAAAAACACATAATCTGTCGTAGCTGACGTCAGACTGCATGATTTTTCACCAAACTTTACAAACTTTCTAAACTTTCTCTCTACTACTTACCTACTAAGTTTGGTTCAATTCCGAACCAGCGATAACGAGAAATTCGCGTTCAAACATTTACCAGACAGACGGACGGACAGACAGACAGATGGACATGCCCCATTTGCCCTATATGAACCGTATGCCAAGGCTCGCCGACTACGTGTCTCGCCCCACAGATTACCGATGTCAGATTACCAATAATAATCTCACCTCATAACCAACTGGGGCGACACATGCCGTAGGCCACAGAGAGAGGTGAGAGAGAGGTCAAGCCACCTCAGAGGGACAAACAAGCTAGTAAGGCTAGCACCAAGGGAAAGCGCCAACAGGGAGTGGTGAGGTGAGAATTAACCAGGTTAAGCCAATAGTGGACAGGAAAGTACATTGGGGAGGACAAGAGTGCATCTTGCATCTATTGGATATTAAGGCCGCTCTGTAGTGTAGAGCTAAATGTAATATGTGTCAATGATATAACTGATGTGATTACTGATTATTAGTTAGTTGATTTCCTACAGTTGTGAGACCGGAATAGTTTTGACCGTCATCGTTACTGTTTGTATTGCATATGATTATATTCAGACTGTGCTATTATCAATTGCTGTGATTATTAACACTGACAATTAACTCTGTGTTTTTCTATGGCCTTCGGCCTAATATACATCCAGCGCTTGCCCAGCAGCCTACGAACACGACAACGCGTACAATCTACCCCGGTCGGAATCCACCACTGTCAACTCCAGTGGATTCCGTCACAATTCTTCTCAGAATATTATCCCATATCTCCCATTACGATTTATTGCCCCAACCCAGACATTCTTAGTCGTGGCGGGCGTGTCAAGCCGTGCCTGATCCACCCAATACACTCCATCCAATGCACTATCCAGGGTCCATTGTTATGCAATACACCCCTTCCCTTACACCAGCACCCAGCATGCAGCCTATGGCCGCCACCCAATAGCAGTAGGAAGTGATTGACAAGTCACCTTCAAAACTCCATCCAGGCACCAATATTAATTGGTCTATATTATTGAGTAATTATATCTAATATTGTTCGAACGTGCACCAATCCACCGGCTCGGCTCTCCTGCCCACGGTAGTGCTGGTGCACTGTCCGCAGGCTATACATTTATTTGTGGTTCGCCCAAATAAACCTCTATGGTCTGAGAAAAAATTGCAGCTAACCTTTTAAGTCCAATCGGTACCACCCCTGATTGGACTCAGACGGTAACCAGGTGTTCTGCACTATCGCCAAGTTCCAATAGCGTGAAGCTGCACCAAGTTTATTACGACTTTTATCTAAACTTTTCAGACGATTGTATGACTTTTCATTGCTTTATTAAGACGTTTTTCAAAACAATTGATTATTATTAGATTTTTTCCCATTATTTGTATATTTTTTCCGGGGTATTTTTAGCAAAACAAAACGGCTAAAAATACGGTATATTTTCTCTGCTTTTTGGATTATTTAGAGGCTATACTATGGATCCTAACTCACCCAAAGCACCCCTCCCCGGTTTCTATCTTTTCCTCATCCCAGAGGTTTTTCTACAGTTTTACAGTAAGCTATTTCATTTATTTAGAAGGAAGCAATATATACGGAGCCCCTAAAGGGATATGAGAAAAAAAAAATTTTTTTTGCTAACTCGTGCGAACGACTTAGTATGTCGTGCGAACGACTTACTAACTCGTGTGAACGACATACTAAGTCGTGCGAACGACTTAACTAACTCGTGCGAACGACATACTAAGTCGTGTGAACGACTTACTAAGTTGTGCGAACGACATACTAAGTCGTGCGAACGACATACTACGTCGTGTGAACGACTTACAAAGTTGTGCGAACGACATACTAAGTCGTGCGAACGACTTAACTAAGTCGTGCGAACGACTTAACTAACTCGTGCGAACGACATACTAAGTTGTGCGAACGACTTACTAAGTCGTGCGAACGACATACTAAGTTGTGCGAACGACTTAACTAACTCGTGCGAACGACATACTAAGCCGTGTGAACGACTTACTAAGTCATGCGAATGACATACTAAGTCGTGCGAACGACATACTAAGTCGTGCGAACGACTTACTAAGTCGTGCAAACGACTTAACTAACTCGTGCGAACGACATACTAAGTCGTGTGAACGACTTACTAAGTCGTGCGAACGACATACTAAGTCGTGCGAACGACTTAACTAAGTCGTGCGAACGACTTAACTAAGTCGTGCGAACGACTTAACTAACTCGTGCGAACGACATACTAAGTCGTGCGAATGACTTACTAAGTCGTGCGAACGACATACTAAGTTGTGCGAACGACTTAACTAACTCGTGCGAACGACATACTAAGTCGTGTGAACGACTTACTAAGTCGTGCGGACGACATACTAAGTCGTGTGAACAACTTAGTCGTGCGAACGACTTAACTAAGTCGTGCGAACGACTTACTAACTCGTGCGAACGACTTACTAAGTCGTGCAAACGACATACTAAGTCGTGCGAACGACATCGATACCAACGGCGTTCAGCCATTGATAATAATATTTTCAACCAATAATGCCATCAACAAATGCTGTAGATTGAATTGAAAATCCCGCTATAAATGTTGTACTTTTAGTATTATTTAGCCAATCAAAGTAAAGTTAGTAAGTCGTTCGCAAGAGTTACTAAGTCGTTCGCACGCGTTAGTTAAGTCGTTCGCACGACTTAGTATGTCGTTCGCACGAGTTAGTTAAGTCGTTCGCACGACTTAGTATGTCGTTCGCACGAGTTAGCGAAAAAAAAAATTTTTCTCATTTCTTTAGGGGCTCCGTAAATATACAGTATTATTTGGGAAGAATAGAAAATCACTGTGTTTTTGTACTATATTGAAAAGGTGTGGATGTCCGTAAATAACAAGTCATTGAAGGACCGTGTTCAAGTGGAAATATTTTATGTTAGCCGGAAAACCAAAACACTAAGCGAAAGTAGAGCACTACCTGGAACATTTTTGAGATTCAAAGCCGTTTTAGGAGCTTATCGTGCCAAGGAGCACGAGAAATCCATTACACCTTTCATCCCATCACCATCGAGAGCATTATTGGTCAACCTGGTCTGAGACAACGACATTCCTCCCAAGGGAACCTCGATCCCACAGGTTCCTTTTACAATGTATCACCATCATAATTCATTATCAAAGGCAACAAGGCGGGGGGGGGGGGGGGGGGGGCTTGTTGCCATTACCGGGGGAGTTGTTCTCTCTTAATCTCAACCGGGCATAATCCATAAACTACACTTTAAAACTTAAAGTATTTTAAGAGTTATGTACGTATGTAGAACTTACCTCGTTTTTGTTATATCCAACTAAACTAAAATATGAATTTCAATTCATGCGATATTTCCAGTTTGTTTTGAGAAATGTTAGTATTACATAAAATTGTAAGTAAAATAGCATGTTGTACAGTATGTATGTCAGTATGTCTGATCTGGTATTTGATAAACATAACTATTACTACTAGGTCGAGCAATCTCGGACAGTGGAAAAGAAATTGATGTTTTGGGCTGCCCCTAGTAGTCTATATGATTAAACTGAAGTACTGATACCTTGAGTACTTAGTAGTCTTGACTCGAATTGTAACCTTGAAGTTGGACATGCTATTTTTGAAAGAGCATTTTTGTCCTGTTGTCACACTTGACTCTTAGAAGCAGAATCCATCTTCTTTCCTAACTTCTTCGGCTTTTCTGCTGCTCTCTATCCAGGACCCAAGGTACTGGAAGTCTTCAAAGTTCTTTAATTGATTGTTATCGATGGTGGTCAGGCTTCCATTTACATTAAAAGGCATGAATTCGGTCTTAGAAGAATATGCAATCCAACTCATCAGCAGCCTTTTCCACTTTGTTCAGTAGGCTAAAGAATTTGTGCATCTGCAAGTTTATTAGAAAGCATACATGGGGGAACCTCGACGCACATCCCATATCGGCGAATTAAAATCTCGTCTCAATGATAAATTATCAAATAAGATAAAGGAGCAAGTTACAGTGACACCTTACTCCTTAGGATAGCAGTCCCCTCCCCTCCCCGCCCCTCCGCAAAGTCGGTGTATGTGACTGAATGAGCGGGAATACCGGTACTGCTGGAAGTGAAAGTTTTCCCACCATTCCGTTGTTTATAATCCGTGTAGATGGGGTATATCTTTTGCGTAGAGGTATAGCCTACATAGAGGCTACATGTAGGTATGTGTAGCCTACATGTAGATGCACGTGTAGGGTGAATGTAGGTAGGTGTAGGTAGGTCTTTAAAAACAACAATGATGAATGAATACGCCTACACGGGGTACCCGGACCCGAACTTCCTCGATGAGATGCGAATGCGGCGAACGGGGGCGGTACCCGGAACAACCACGAAGAGATGCGCATATGGCGGGCGGTGGTACCCGAAACAACCAGGAGGAGATGCGAATACGTCGAATGGGGGTCCCCTGAATACCCACGAGACGGAGCCTATCAATACTACAGTACTGACAAAGGAAAAAACGACTGAACGATATACCGATACATACTGTAGATCTTATGATCCTGCGGGTTCAGGCATGGAGGCTAATGACTTTGTAAGGGCCGAACGGCCCGAACCTGATGTTTCCAGTCAAGGAGGAATCGACTAACGGTTAGGGTTAGAGCTCGTCGTCGGTGTCCATGAGGGTCTGAGGATGAGTGGGTAATTCAACAAAACGCTAACAATGATACCGGACTGACTGATTGAACCAGAGTGGCGATGGTAGTCGCTGATGTATAGGCCTATATATTATATATATTATATATATCATGTATTGATTGTGGCCGTTTTAATCTACTAAACTGCCGTATCAATTTCATGATATTTTAATGGATATGCAATTGAACTTCTTCTTTCTATTAACTTTCAATGCAATCAAATATAACTGTAAAGCTATTGACTTTTCGTGTTATTGTTTTGCTGTTACTTCGAGATGGGATTTGAATCCCATCGGATTACTGATTAATTCCCATCATCGAGATGGGAATACTTTATAATGAAACAGTGTGGTGGTCCGCGGGATAGTGGGAAGGGATGGGACTGTTGCTGGTTGGTGGAATGTGACTGCCTGAAAAATTAAAACAAACAAAACTTCCAGACTTCTATATTTTTACTTTCAAAACAAAACGTCCAAAACATTTCAATGCTGAAGTACTGTTCAAGTCCCATGGATGTATGGTTGATAAACAGATAAAGAGGGGCAGAGGGGGGTCAGGGTTTCTGGTAGACTATAGTCCCCGCGATGATGGCTGTTATTCTTGTTTAGGTTACTCTTGCTCAATAAACATATAAATCAGAACGAGTTAATCTAATGGAACGATGCCTTTCGTGGCGTTAGCATACTCAAATTTATTAGGGCATAATATTTATGACGAGTAAGGGACTTTAGTATAATCAGAACGCGATGTTTGATATTTATACAGTACTGCAGTATGCAGTAAAACCTGTTGTCTGACAGCAGACAGGTCTGCATGTTGATGTACCGTATTGTACCGTGGAGATCAGAGATTATTGCCATACATCCTGATTGACGACCGTGTATCACGTTACTGCAAGTTGACACATAAATTATATTAATACTACACATACCTACATGAAGCCTCTTGGGTAGGCTATACCTCTACGCAAAAGATATACCCGTGTAGATGTGTACTATACCAAAGGCTGCATCTTTGTGTGGCCCCTGATGAATATCCCAGGAGTTCTCTAGTCTGCCGATAAAAAGATAAAACCCTCTGGTTAATAATGTCGTAATGTTCACAATCCTATTGAATATTAACATAAATTTATTTCACGGCCAGTAGATTGACTGAAGAAGATACGCAATGCGTATGTCATTGCACCTCATAATAGCCTCTCTCTTCAACAAGTCAACCCCACCGCTAGCGACACTGGCTGTTTCCGCTGACGGGGCTTTGTCCCTGTGTCTATCAACGTGCCCCTGATGCAGTACAGTAGGGACCTCTTTTGAGGAGCAATATTATTATTGCCGCGGATCTGCATATACTCTAGGTCAGACCTAGCCAGAAGTAGAATCCTGACCAACCATCTGACCATCGACAAGAATAGATGAATCGGAGCCCCCCCCCCCCCCCCCCCCCCCCCCTTCGAGCCTACAAAGTACAAAAATATTAACAAAAAAATTATTGTATTTAAATTAATAAATTAATATAGAAGGATCTCTATATAGAATTAATATCTCTATGTAGAAGAACTTCAAAACATTATGTACAATGTGTCGAACACGGAAATACTAAACTTTATCGAGTGGCTCAAATAATACCTTCTCTGTCACAAATAGGGAAACACTCAAATGGATGGCCAAGTCAGGCAGCCAATCAGCAGATACTAAGCTTCTGGCAAACAAGTTGGGAGCTGACAAACTGTGTACGTTACATATCACAGAAGACTAACATAACTGTGTATAGGCAAGGCCTACCTTTAACGTGACTGTGGCTATATAATTCTATGAGCCGGAAGGCCGACAGTATAACTAATTGCTTTGAACAATTCGATTAGTTTATTTAGCAAGATAATTTTAGAGATCATTTAAAACTTCGGTTTCTTTAAATTAATCTGGGAAGCTTTAGCTAAAAGAAATTTCTCCGGGGAAATTTATATTTGTATATAAAACTGGCCTTACGAGTGCAACGACACCCCAGGGAGGTTAACATTTCGTTTCCTGTGCGCCTTCTTCATATATATAATTAGGTAGAGCGTACAGCCTGCCTAACCTGTACGTACACGTACTCTCACCTAAATAGGATAGTGCTGTATGCCATTCTCAAAATTATATGCGAGAAATTAGCGTAGGGGAATAATTACTCTATCTGTCATTCATTTGTCGTCATCCGTTGTAACAACGTCTCATAAAAAGACGTTTCCAAAACTCAAAAATCACAATTCAAACTAACAGTCCTATCTACCCATATATCAGTTCAGTTTGTCATCAGGAGTCTGAGACCAATCATCTTCCTATCAGCCGCGTAGCCAGGAATTTCCTACGGTAGGGTCCCAGACCCCAAATTGTAATTCATATTTATAGTAGTTGTGCGTGTGGGGGAAGAGCCCCCCCAGCGTAGTCCAGGTGTGATTGTTTGGAATTTTAACAAAATG
>JAUCBJ010007799.1:0-39071 GCA_032718475.1 Nemertoderma westbladi
GGTGCAATTTTGTTGACAAGCCGGCACAGCATTCTTAAAAATGCAGCTGCAATGCAGCATGCCGATCCTAGTAGTAGTAGTAGTAGTAGTGCGCGATCATTCACCCGCTGGATATTCCCGGGAGATTGGGTTCGACGGTTTAATTTTATTGCTATGTAAGCCTAATGTATTATTCGACTGACAGTATTATATAATTTCTGACAATATTATTCACCTTCGGGAATATTAACAGTTCCTTTAGGACGTGGCGCTTTATCTATATAAACAGAGTTATGACTTAAACTACTCACAACGATATGGCTTAATTATAATTCACATATATGGCGCATTCTTTAGGAATTGCTTCTTTAACAGACTCACTCATACACAATGCTGCACAATACTGCACACTAATCTGCCAATCTTCACTGATTTTAGTCACATATAAAAGGAACACAGACTGACTCATGTAGGGTCTATCAAATAACATTAGATTCACTTCAAACCACTTTAACATAAGTCACAATCGTTATTGGTAACCTTTCTCTCTTACCTTCGGTATATCAAGAATATTGGGTTTTCGGGGTTATTTCTCGTTATTCCAATATAATAATTCATCAACCAATATAATGAATAACCGACAACAAATAGCAGTACACAGTATCGATTGAGCAGGTAATTTTAGCAGTTTCAGCAGTTATTAAAAGCCGGGTGTCAGCAGTCAGTGTATTCCCAGATCAGTGATTCCATGAGTTTGATCGGTATGTCAGTTAAAGGATATATGTCCTTATAATTAAACCTACTAGTGTTGAGCTAAAAAGCAGAAAAGCACAAAACACTATAAAGCCGTTCTTTCGTGGCTTTGAAAAACTCGTGACTACTGCTCTATACGAGGATACCAACTACCCTTATTCCACGAAGCTCCCGTTCAACACAGAGAAAGAGCAGTGAGATAGGAAAATTTCAGTTCAGTAGCTCTGTGATAGGTCAAAATCAAAGCTAACTCAAATTCTATTGGCAGATACAGAAAGCTGCAACGTGGCAATATCAGCCGTTAGCCGTCGTCATGGTAGCGACACTGTTTTCAAGAGTATCGAGCTTTTTACGTCATGAAATTGCAGATTATGTCCTCTAAAGTACAAATACAGTTCAAATACAGAAGAAATGACTTTTATGTCCTCTAAAACACCAGTACAGCAAGGACACGGCCTTTTTATGCCTGGCAAACCAACTACAGAGTACTTTAAGGGAAAATAACCGGTTAATGACGCAAAAGCTTTTACAAGAAGCGAACTGGAAAGCTATGGACTCATAGTGGACCCAGTGGTCACAAGTCCCAGATAGACCATATTCTGTTTCGTAGGAAATACAGGAGCTCTATACAAGACTGTAATGCATTTACACTTCGACCCTTCTCCAGTGATTACCGCCTTATTGTGGCCAAGGTAAGACTTAGTCTGCGTGCTAGTAGAACAACGAAATCTGCCTTGCCGCGGCATGACTGGTCCTCTCTGTTGCAACAGCCAAGTGTGAGATCCAGCTTCACACTACAGCTGAGCAACAGGTATGAGGCTCTTGCCTCTGAGGCGGCAGATCACTGTGAGGGCTATACTGCCTTTACAGAAGCAGTTAAGTTAGCAGCTGCAGAAACAGTTCCTGTATACCCTCGAAACAGGAAAAGGGCCCCTTGGACTGACAACAAAATTCAGAAGTGCCGAAATGACCTTCATAAGGCGCAGAAAGAGTCCCGACTCAAACAGACTACAGCGGCCAATAATGCAGTTAAGGCTGCATCTAGGTCCCTGAACAGGCAGTACTCTGTTAATCTACAGGAGCTAATAAACCAACAGGTTGATGCCATCAATGATGCTGATGACAGCAGGCAATCATCCCAGGCATGGAAATCGATCAATTTGCTTACTGGGCGGAAAAGCCAACCAACCACCAAGGTTAAGGCTGAATCACCAGCCGATCGCCTCAATGGTTGGAAAGCCCACTTTGAAAAGCTCCTCAATAATGACAGGGTATTGCCTGATAACTTTATAGAAGTAAAAGTGTCTGAGTCTGTACCCCCAGATATTTCCATTGCCGATATCTCCTTTGCAGAAGTGAAGGCTGCTGCAAAGAGCATTAAGACCAATCGTGCCAGTGGAGTAGATGGTGTTCCCTCTGAGGTCTTTAAAATACCTGAGTGTTTAAAGCTTATCTATCCCATCATAGTAGACATGTACCGAACAACAAGAATCCCACAAGAAATGAAAACAAATAAGTTGGTGCCAGTTCCCAAGAAGGGCAACCTAACACTCTATGGTTCTTTTCGGGGAATCTCATTGATCTCGATTGCTGCAAAGCTATACAATAGAATTCTATTAAATCGCATCAGGAATCCCATTGAGAGACTGCTCTGTGGAAATCAGAATGGGTTCTGTAAAGGTCGTTGGACAATGGAGCCCATTTTGGCACTTAGAAGGATAATTGAAGAATTATCAAAAAAGAAAGACAGGCATCTGGCTGTTACCTTTGTTGACTTCTTCAAGGCCTTTGATTCAGTCTCTCGCTCACGTATGTTCAGCATACTTTCATTATATGGGATTCCTGATAAATTATTGCAGCAATCAGATCAGTATACGATGGTTCGACAACATTTGTGTCTACTGTTGACGGTGACACTAAACCATTTGAAGTGTTATGGGGCGTCCTCCAAGGAGACACACTTGCACCATTCTTGTTCATTATTGTGGTTGACTAAGTTCTACGCATGTCCTTAGATCATTATAATCATGATGGGGTGATGATAACTCCACCTACTGGCTCCAGAAGTCGAGGAAATCCTGCCAAGTACCTAACTGATCTAGACTTTGCTGATGACTTAGGAGTACTCTCAGAATCACTAGAGGGAGCCCAACGGCTCCTCAGCTCATTAGAACATGTTGCTTCTAGTATTGGTCTTTTTATTAACTCCAGAAAGACCAAAATTTTGACAGTTAACTTTGAAAGTCCTCAGACATTACTCAAACATTTAACTTAATGTAGAGTTCAAAAGAGACCAACATTGTGGAAAATATGAGATATGAACAATAAAGTTGTAAATATTAATGATCACAATAATAATCAATAATTAAATTTGTAGACAAATTAAATTTAAATAAAAACACTAAAAGCTAAAAGCAATGTGATTAGTTATGTGCCTTATTTCGTATTGGTGCAAGTCTCTCTGTTTCAACAGTTTTACCTATTATTTCAGGAATGCTGGCTAAGGAGAAATGCTACTGTCTGTAGGCCTATGGTCCCCCACACTATACTGGTCCCCTGACCCAACGCCCCCCCCCCCCCCCCCCCCCCCTTTGTTTGATGGAAAGATTCCAAATAATAAGAAAATCTGAATGTCGTTGCGAAATAGTTTTATGTGGAATAATGAATGTTGCTGAGATGAATATGGGCGTTCTAATTGGTTTAATTGTAGTGGCATAATGTGATTAGTAGAACAGAATCTGGTGATGGATTATCATTATCGATTTTATGTTACAGTTTCCCGTTATTATTTTTTTATTAATATACCATAATATATATTGTATTTATGGAATATCATATATTTATTAATAAAAAAATAAGTAGTTGTGCGCTAAACCGCGCGGTTTACCGCAGCCCATTTAAACAATGTTAAAACAATTAATGTAATTTCCTGTTGAATTCACAGTCGACAGATAATCAGTTACCGCAACGGTACCGTTGGGTGTGTGAACGGGCTCCGGGTAGTGTAACGCTGGCTTACCGCTTCAATACCGACAGATTACTTTACCGCTCACGCACCGTTGGATGTGAACGGGGCTAGGATGATCCACCTCTATAGCAAATGGAGCGGAAAAAAATGCGAATTCGCCACCGTATTAAATTACTTAATAATTTATACAATCTCATGGATGTTAAAAACATATAAACAATAAGATTCGTTTGCAGTACAGGTCATAACTGCTACTGTATTAGGATACAGATTAAATTCATCCGTTACAGCGGACTGTATTCATGTTTAAATTACTTAATTATTTTTATTTTATTTTTAATTATATCGATATTAGTAGTTGAACCGGCCTACAGTAAGTAAGACCAAAGCGAAATTCCTATATTATAGTCTAGTGAGGAAGTTCAATCTTTACATCCCTTGATTGTAGCCTCATATGAATATGAATTATCAAAACACGTTTGCAACAAAGTTTCACATTCAATGGTTATTGTATTTTAGTTGTATTTTCATCTTCGTTTCTGATGCTAATGATCGCAATCCGATAGTTATTGGAAACACAACCGAATCAAATGTGTACCACGAATATTATCGAGAAATTACACAATCTGATTATGATGAGATGAGAAAGGGATATGAGATTTATCGCAATGTTTCGAAAATTGTTTCGGGCTATATTCTCACGCCCTATATATCAACATATAATATATTTGGTCTGATTGGAAATATATTAATAATTGTAACAATTGCGATCGAGAAATCATTCAATACTCTATTTTATAGAATGTTGGTGTTAAAGTCAGTTTTCGATATTCTGATCTCATTTGGTCATCTACTATTACAAGGTCAGAATTCCAAGTGGTTCTATTTTGAAATTGAATCACTAACAGTAAACAACTATACAATTTGGCAGTTTCATTGTTATAACGTTGTTTATTGGTTATGCCAGTGTTATTGGCCGATATTTGCGTGGTGTGTACAATATGGAGATTCAACACTCACATTAATAATGGGTGCAGAACGTATTGCAGCCCTTTATTTCCCGGTATGGTATAAGGATACAAAATTAAAGAATAACAACATGATATATGGGATTATTGTAGTTATTTTTGTATACACAGCATTTCTGTACTGGCCTTACGTAGTTAGGTTTAAGGGAGAAATTCGACACGTAAATGGCGAAAAACAATATTGGGCTTTACTTATGTATTGGCGTTCACATAATATCCACTTCAGTAGGGCGTACTTGTTTCTTGAGTATTTCCTCCCTATAAGAAACGCCATTCAAATTGTAGGAGTGATTGCTATCAACAGTCTTATTATTTATAAGTTTAGAAAGCGAATGAAGGCTAACCCAAACTCACCAACAAATAAAAAAATGTCCGCAGCTGTAAAGATGATGCTAATTACTGGAGTATTAATGTGCACAAAAGATTGCGCCCGGGGTATATATAAAATTATAAGAGCACACTTAGACAATGTATCAGGAAATACAAATGCTTTATCTACATTAGATGAAGTTTCTGTTTATGAAAAAATGTTAACAATCAATAATATTGCAGCACAGGTAGGTAGTCTCTCTATTGTTGTCTTCAGCCTAAATTTTTACCTCATGTATATATTTGTTGGAAGTTTCCGCAGGGCTACTAATGTCCACATATTTAAAATAAAATAATATATAGATAACCTATTTTACTATTATTATGTTAAATTTCCTCCTGATACTATTTCACTATTTTCCAAGATTTCTCCTTTGGTAAACTTTTTGTGTTTTCCTAGTTTATAGCCTACTAAATGTTCCACTGAATTAATTGGCTAAATGTTAATTGTGTTACCGGTATCATTTATGGCAATAAATATTTCCTTTAAAAGTAAAAACCTTATTTCTCATTTATTCTCATTATACTTATTTCTCTCGATTTGAGGTAATTTGAGGATATTGACATTTACATAATTCCTACTCATCGTAGTATATTAATTAATAAAAACAAATATAAAATAATTTATTTCATTATTAGAATGGATATCAAATAAACTAGGCCTACTACTTATTGTATTATTATTAATTAAAATAACAAATTGTATTGTTGTTATAAATTAAGTAATTATTTATTAGGTTGGAATAGAAACCATGACTGGTGTTTTAACTTCAACTCGCTGTTTATTAACCGGGATGGGACTCCCAACACGGAATCCCCAATTAATTGTTCCAGACTGACCAGTAGTGGCTGTATTGTCCATCCTCTCTCCAATAAGCTTTTCGCGAACTAATATGCATTCCATTTATATTTACTGGTGATATCTACTTAGCAACGAAATCTTAGG
Source organism: Nemertoderma westbladi (assembly GCA_032718475.1). Classification (NCBI taxonomy): domain Eukaryota; kingdom Metazoa; phylum Xenacoelomorpha; order Nemertodermatida; family Nemertodermatidae; genus Nemertoderma; species Nemertoderma westbladi. The sequence goes on from JAUCBJ010007799.1 coordinate 6,044, forward strand.
CCCATAATATTACTGTGCGATTATATTTGCTCTGATTAGAGGTAGCCATAGCTTTGGTTCCGGCGCTTAACAAACTCGATAATTAATAGCCGAGCCAATAGCAGGGGTTTATACTTAGTTTAATGTTACACTTCATACAACAGGTTGACCTCTGTACAGAGTAGCTCCCATAAGTATAGTACACTCTATTCCTCAGGTGTCATTAATTCACGTTGTCAGTATGTAGGTAGATAGCTTGTCGGTTTGTGCTGTCATCTATTTAGCAGTGCAGTACGGTACTTTGGCCATCTAAGGCCTACAGTCATAGCGGTCACTTAATTTGGTTACCGCACATCCTCACGCACGCGCTCATGCACGCGCTCACGCACGCACGAATCATATTCAAATGCAGTTCTGTTGTTCAATGGTGCTATTATCTCATTGTCAGCGTGAGCAGTTTGGAGAATCTAATTAATTACAAACTTTGGAAGCCGTGTCTATCTGGTCTGTTGTGCTGGGTTTTCATTGTGCTGTGCAGATTATTAAATGCCGGTAAGTCACCTTTCTGTTATTTCAATATTGTTACGTTTGTAAATCAGTAAATGTAAATGTGGGACATTAGTTTCTAGGCTTATTCTGCTTATAAGATATTATAGATACATTTTTATACAATGGACCACTCTGCAATTTTCACATCCTTATCCCCATAGCTAGATCCCTAACAGCCTGCTGTAAGAGTTTAAACCAAACACATCCCCAGCCTCACAATTCGTGCGCGTGAACCAGTGACCCTGCGTTGACTTTAGGCTGCTGCACTGCACATCGGGCAGTCGGGCTGGAGATCCAAGCCAACCAGTGGGCCGCTACTCGCCTGGTGTACTATCTACGGGGAGATATATTCGCCAGGTCCTCACAGTTTTACCCATATGACCCATAGCGGTCACTAACCCCGACAGTAACCAAATTAAATTTCTACCGTATTTTTTTTTAATCCCAATCGCAGAGGAGCAGAGGAGCATGTTCCGTAGTTATAGGCATTAAAACGAGATTGTGTGTGGAAGTGTAACTGGGTACAATAACTGTTTTTTTTACGCACAGGCTGGTACCGGTGTTAACAATACTTGAGTACTGTGTAGGCTATAACTGACTTTCTACACATATGCCGGTGTTAAACGGTACTGTGTATAACTGTACTCCCACACAAATACCGGTGTTAAACGGTACTGTGTATAACTGCACATCCACATACATATACCGGTGTTAATCTTAAACGGTACTGTGAAGTGTGTATTACTGTATTGTAAACGGTTTGCGTATTACTGTACTGTAAACGGTTTGTGTATTACTGTATTGTAAACGGTTTGTGTATTACTGCATTGTAAACGGTTTGTGGATTACTGTATTGTAAACGGTTTGTGTACTACTGTATTGTAAACGGTTTGTGTATTACTGTATTGTAAACGGTTTGTGTATTAGGCCTACTGAATTGTAAACGGTCGTGCGTATGTAACTGTCCGTCTATACAGCAATACTAGGGGTAACAGGCAGACAGGTATTGCGTAATAATAACTACCTTTCTAATCATAGCTACCGGTGTAAAGTGTGGGTTTGTGTGTAACTGTCTCTCCATTTGGTGTAGGGCTATAACCTATCTCTCCACCCATTTTTTTCTAACAGTACCGGTACTCGATACTTTCAAATCTTCACCAAACTGTGTCTCATCATTTCAACTTCCTGTTGTTAATTGTTGTAATAACTGTTTATCTTTTAATCAGTCTTATCACGCTTGCAAACTGGTATGCACGTGTGTGCTAACTGGTAACGCACTAAACTTAATAACTTTCTGTTTAATTAACTTTCCAACTAACTGCACTAATAGACTGTTTTAACTAGCAACGGATTAGTTTGCTAATTTATACTACTTATAACTTAACGTATATAATATACCTTAGATATCATAAAATATTACCGAACTATGGATGTAAATGAAAGTATTGAACCTAGCGATAGTGTACACGCTAGCGGGGGTACATCTGGAGCAGTGCCCATCCTAGCAGTGGACCCGAACAGCCCTGTTGCCACGGTAACACCCAGCACCAGTGGGGGCGCATCTGCTGCTGAGTCTATAATAGTAACGAACAGTTCTGTTACCACGGTAACCCCCAGGTTGGCAGCCCCAATCGATCGAGTATGCATACCAAGACATCCACGACCCACATCTGCCTTGCGTCAGAGTCACACAGGTAGAAATGATAATGGCAGGGAACGAAACTACTCGTCCCGTAGTATACTCGACAGAGCAGCACTGGTGGAAAAATATCGCGCCAGTAAGAAGTCCATGGGGGCTTATAAAGGGCAGCTTACCCGATGCTATAATTCATGCGGTAAGCTACCTGGGATCGGACTAGCAGAGATTCAAGATCTTGAATCCACCCTAGCTGATGCCTATGATAGATGTCTATCAGCCAGGCACACCATGTTCTCCATCCTATATCGTCTTGGTGACGACGCAGAACTGGATGCATTCAAGAGAGAGAGTGTAGATATAGAAAAGCGAAATGAGCAGTGTAAATCCGACTTGAGTACTTTGTTTAGGGAAAGAAATGCCCTATACAGAGTACCGATGGACTACACAGCTATGACGCTACAACCCGAGTCAAATGAGCCTATCGGAAGCCCCTTGCATGGGGAAACCTTCGAATTAAGTCCAACGGTAGATGAACTTCATACACCGATATGCGTAAGCACCACGAGCCCGAATATTAATGCTATTTGTATTTCCACAGGTACACAAGCAATACAAGGACAGGTGTCTCGTCAACTATGTTCAACGATGCTGCAAACGAACACAATTGGTACACATAACTCAAAATCCACAACTACAGTGTTGTCAAAGGGACCATATTCACTCCCAGGTGAGTCAGGTTATCACCCATCAGCCTTATGGCAACATGTACCGATAGCGGCTGGTCTTGAGCAGAACCTGGTTGGTCCTGAGGACTCAACTAGTCAAAGAAATTCAAAATACTCAAAAAGAAGTTCAAAACATAGTAAGCGCAGGCCAAGTCCTGTGGAGGAACTAGGTAGTGAAGCTAACTCTGAAACAAGCCTGTCTGCAGTTTGGAAAAGTGAGAGACAGGCTGAGTTAGAACGTGTGCGTGCCTTTCAAATTAAATCTAGCTATGTATTTAAAGTACAGGCCGCTACTGAAGTGGCTGACAGACAGGCAAAATGTGCTGAGATGCAGGCAAAAATACAAAATCAAGAGGCTTCAGATAGAGCGGAACTAGCACAGCTAAAAGTAAAATTACTAAAACGAGATAGAGCTCGTAAACTAGGAGTTGAGTCACTTGGGGGCCAATCAGAGTCTGCCAATGGCGGTCTGCCTCTCAGTGCACCCAGCTTAGGTTTACCTAGAAATGCCGACGATGGTAATAATGTACCTATTACTGGTCCTACAAATGAGAACCCCATACACGTAAGTAAAGCATCAATCAATGTTACCTGTAGTGCGAACCCAGATACGGCAGTGCCCATTCCAAATGTAAGTACCGCAGAAGTTAGGGAAACCGAGACTGGTAACGGAAAGGGGAGGGAGTATAGTGTTCAGGGGATGTCGGGTAGTTTGAGAAACAGCGTGCAGAAGGTAATTGAAAATACGGGTGCACTAAAATCAATGCTACATCCAACACAACATTACACTTTGACAGATAGGAGGGAGTGGGGAAGTGAGCATGAAATTGAGCACAAAACGGATCTGGAATCGGGGCAAGCCGAGACCGATAGTAGGCAAGCAACACTTGGGAACAACTGGCGGGGTGCGCTGGGTGACGGGCTGACAATGACCAAACCTACGGTGGGTGACCTGACTAACCTGGGGTCCAGTAAAGTTTCCAACACCAAGGAACTGGTGTCAGAAACTATCAAAACAAGTACTTTGGCTCAACACAATGCACGTAGTGTGCGGGCCAATGCCCAGACCCACCCACCTGATAAATCAGAATATGTCTCACGAAAAGAACTAGAAACAACCATTGCTCATATGCTGAATTCTATAGAATTAAACAGCAAGGGCCAGACACATGCATACCAGGGAACGGCACCTGATACCATGCATTCAGTTCTACAAAGGAAGCAGTTGTGTTCAAATGAGCAGAAACAACTGCCAAAACTGTCGCCCATTTTAGAAGCTGGAGAAAGCATTACAAGCTACGAGCAGTGTGTATTTTGCGACAGCCATGGTCCAGTATCTACAGTTTATTATACTGAAGAAGGGACAGCCTTCCATCGATACTATGATGGAAATAAGGTTACAGCCCTAACGCACCCAACATCGGCATTACCGGCCCAAAACTCACCCGGAAATATGCACCGGCATGCATTTGGCAATCAAAAGGGCACCACTACAGTGATAGAAATTCAAGCCGCTCAAAAATCTGGCCCGTCACACGAAAATAGCGGCCAGGCAACCAGAATAACAACCGGGCCAACTATAAATGGTCAGTCCCATATTGAAACAAGCAGACAGAAACAGCCGACAACGTCGATGGGTGCACCAGTAAATGAACTAGATGGTCTCTCCGCTATATTCAATCCAGAAGGAGTGCAATCAAACTACCTAAGTAGCAATGGCCAAGGGCAATATGGCAGGAAAGGGCCTAGTAATCCGGTTGCGGTAAATAGAATCGGCGACGAAGGATCAAGCAGAAGTCGACATCATCTAAATAGCGCAGTGGATAATGAAGTCGACGATAGGCAGGAATTTAATGCGAGCAGAAGGGCAAATGACTCAGCAACCGAAATCTTTAATCGACTACTAAGGTCCTGCGACGCACCACCACACGACTACTTGCAGCCAGTAAATCCGGATGCCATATCAGCCCAACCAAATCCAGCCGATCGCTCAGGGCAACCCGCAGTTCAACTATTAAGGGATATCTCAATGAGACTGAGACTGCCGCCCCAGGCACCAACAACCTTCGATGGGGACCCAACAAGATTCATCAGTTTCATCCAGAACTTCCACGATAGGGTGCATATCAGTGACATCAGCGACTCAGAGAAACTAAGTATGCTGCTGATGTACACCTGCGGACCACCTAGAAGACTAATTGAAAACTACGAAGGTCTACAAGGGGGTTATGCAAAAGCACTACATGTGTTACAAGAAAGGTATGGACTACCAAACCTAATTATAGAGAGATCTGTGGCCAAACTGGTAGACCATGAGATGATAGCTGAAAATGACCAGGAAGGACTGCAGGAATACTCGGATGACATTAACAACTCAATCACATTATTACAACATCTAAAACGGCCTCGCGAGCTACATACACAGTCCAACATGAAGAAAATCATGGCCAACTGCCCAGTGCATGTCCAACGACGGTGGGCAAAAACAGCGTTTCATACGAGAGAAAATCTGAACAGGGAACCAAATTTATTCGAAATGGCATCTTTCATCTACGAAAGTGCATCGATTCAGAACGAAAATGTGTTTCAAGTGGACGAATCTCGCAAGCACTACCTGCGAAGCCAAAGAAATGAAAAGGAAAGAATTCCTAAAGGTGACATCATACCACCAATAAAACAAACTACTCTAGTCGCACCCGTTAGAGCAAAAGAGGGAGCGGACAAAGTACAAAACTATAATCAGCATAGAAATATGCTTGCCACTACGCAACGTCCAGGACAGATTATGCAAGGACAACAACACAGCCAACATATTAATAAACAGGACCAAAAATACCAGTATCCAAATAATGGCCCACAGTTCAACAATCCTGGAAATATTTTTAGTGCTCAGTCGAAGCCCTACAGCAGCAATAATCAAAATCTGAGGCCAAACTATTCACAAAATGTCGTATACTCTGGCCTATTACCTCAACAACAACAACAATGAATGCAAACTACTCCAAGACAGCTACCCGGAGTATCTAGACCACTAAAATGTATATTTTGCAATGAACTAGGCCATCGGGTATACTCATGCAGAAAGTTTTCAGAGTTAAGTTATGACGAACGCCTGGCATATGTGCAATCAAAGGCAATGTGTGACTACTGTCTAGGGGTGCACCCGAGGGAGTCGTGCAGAACTGTAGGGAAATGTGCACTCTGCAGTGACGCCACACACCACTCACTACTACATCCATCCACAGGGAGATCTAAAGAAAAGACTGACAAAGAACAGCATCCAGGTGATAACAAGGTCGTACTAGTACTGAGAACCACTGACGACTACACCAGTATGTTACCCGTTATTCCAATACGGATTACAAACCCTGATGGAGCAAAATGGAGCGTTACAGCCTACGCGATATTGGACTCTGGAGGCTCTACGTGCTTCATTGATAAAGAGGCAGCAAAACTGATCAGGCCTATGGTAAAATATAGAAATATTCTGGTTGGCGCTCTGTTTGGAGAAGAACAAGAAATGCAAGTGGGGCAAATCACCTGCAGCGTCACTGCCGTTATGAAAGGATATGAGGCGGAAATAATGATCCATAATGTTAATGTGCATGAGGGCATGCATTTCGATAGTCAGATGCCAGATAAAACGATGACAAGGTGGCCTCATCTAGATGATCTAAAGGAAAAACTAGACTACCCAGAAGTAGACATTCATCGTATTGTAATGATAATTGGCGTTAATGTTCCTATGGCACACTATCGCAAACAGCAACGTTGGGGTAATCCATTTAAAAACGAACCCTTTGCAATAGAAACCATCTTTGGCTGGTGTCTAGCCGGCCCAAAGAAAGCTAATGTAATGCTAGAACGTCGTTGTGCAGCACTATCTAATACAGCCGGACTTTGTAACGAGGATGCAGTTATTTACGACCCTATCAATTCTCCATTAGTAACTGAACCGGATAAAGACCTAAACCGTCATCTACATCACTTCTGGTCACTGGAGGGGCAGGGATTTAACACCCCATCAGAAATTACTCGGAGAACCCCAGAGGATAATCGTGTTGTGGAATTGCAAAAACAGATAGTGCTGTTGCCAGAGGCTCACTACCAAGCCCCGTTACTATGGAAACTGGAACAACCCATACTAATAAATAACTATTTACTGGCCCTAAGTAGACTCAATAGCTTACAGAAACGTTTCTCGAGGAACCCAGGGAAGGAGAAGGAATATCGAGGAATACTACAGACTTACCTAGACAAGGGCTATGCAAGGAAGATGAACTCTAATGAACTGGTAAATTCTAGAACCACATACTACCTACCTCACCACTACGTAGTTAACCCCAACAAGGAGAAAATTAGAATCGTATTCGACGCTGCAGCAGTTTACAAGGGGCAATCACTGAATTCCCAATTGCTTGACGGACCATCTCAGACCAGTCTACTACTTGGAGTTCTAATTCGTTTTCGACTTGAGAAAGTAGCCTTTGCCTGCGATATAGAGGCCATGTACTACCAGATAAGGGTCCCTGAAAAAGATGCAGATAGCCTACGTTTTTTATTTTATGATGAGGGTAGGGAGACTACACCAGAGATATACCAGATGCTAGTAAATCCCTTTGGAGCCAAGTCCTCGCCAAGCAACGCGGGAGCCACACTAAGACGCGTAGCAAATGACAATAAAAATAGTTTCTCAAAGGAGGCAATAAAAACCATACTAAGATACTTCTATGTTGACGATGGTATGAAATCCTGCAGATGTTACAAAACCGCACTTGAACTAGCTGATGAACTGATAAGATGTCTAGCAATGGGTGGGTTCAACTTGACTAAGTTTATGAGCAACTCGAAAGAATTCATGGCAGCGATTCCAAAAGAGCTTCGAGCAGGGCCAGATATAGACCTAGATTTGGATAATCTTCCAATAGCCAGAGCGCTCAGACTCAAATGGGATACACATAATGATACAATCGCCATACAGTCAGTTCCACGCCGAGGAGCAAAGACTAAGAGAGACTGTATATCTATCATCGCAAGTATATATGATCCTTTGGGATTCATCGGCCCTGTCGTACTAATAGGAAAGAGGTTTATGAGAGAATTAACCCTAACCACACCAGGCTGGGACGATAATCTAAGTAATGACTTTCTGGAACGCTGGGAGACCTGGGTGGACCAGCTGCATCTAGTCAATCAAGTCAAGTTTGCAAGACCGTATTTTCCAGATAGGGATGACTCAGATTGGATAGAGCTGCATACATTCTGCGACGCATGTGAGACTGGCTACGGAGCAGTAGCGTACTTAAGGAAGTTGATGATGAAGGAACCTATACCATTAGAGCCAGTGCTGACTGAGCAACTTGATGAGCTGGAGCGCACAGCTATGACTGCCTTTGTAGCCTCGAAAACACGGACATCTCACTACAAGTTTATATCAATACCAAGGAAGGAACTCCAATCTGCCGTTTTAGCAATCCAACTTGCAAGGACCATCCTGGAGGAAATAGATATTAAAATCAACCAAGCACACTACTGGAGTGACTCACGAACAACCCTAAACTATATAGCAAACGAGGGAAGGAGGTATCCCACCTTCATACTGAACCGAGTACACGAAATTACATCCGTATCGAGACCAGACCAATGGCACCACGTTAGGGGTAAGGACAACCCAGCTGATATGGCAAGTAGGGGAGCATTTCCGCGAGAGTTCATCAAAAGCTTCAAGATATGGAGTGAAGGGCCACGATTTCTTCTAACCAGTCAGACAGAATGGCCATCAGCAGACTTCATGTATATGGGGAAGCAGCCAGAACCAGGTATGGAGTTAAAGAAAAACCCCTTGCCAGGGGACATGAACCCAAGGGACGACGTACCATACATACATGAACCTGAACTAGACAATGCGGTGGAGGCACGAACAGATTTTCGCCGAAAACAACTAAAAAGAATCCCAGAACCAACACAAAGTAGGAAAGAAGTACGTAAAGCATGTGCGCTAGTCATGATCAAAGAAGGTACGATAGTTCATGAGCAGGACCACGCAGCAGATACCAAAGAGCCAGAACCGGTGGCTGCCACGGAACTGCATAATCCAAATGGGACAAACAATGTTGGTGACCCAATGTCTTGGGTTCTACAGGCTTTAATAAACGATACAATCGTGGATCACCCACTCACGGAAGCGGTTGGGGACCATACTGCGTTTAAACCAGACGACAGTTTAAGAGACGAGAGGAGAGTGGACGAAATGTCCTACCAGGATCTCATAGACTATGAAAAGTCTGTACTGTCTAAGCAGAAGGTAGATGTTATGTTAGCAACGAAGAGACCGTTAGCTGAAAACAACCTATTGGAAAAAATCTTGAACTCTAACGAAAAACTGGAAAAGGCCATCCAACGTGTGGCATGGCTTTCTAGATATAAAATATGGATGCAGCAAGTCGCACTTGTTAGGAAAGCAGAACGTCAAGAGCACGAAGTAAATTTCGGGACAACCGCAACAACTCACCGTAGACCTCTGCAATATTACTCAGACTCCATAATGAAAGCAACGCCAAACAGTTGGGGAAAGGGTAGACTAAGCGTGAGAGAACGTCTGCTGGCAGAAAGGCAACTACTGCAACATTCACAGGAAATTGAATTTCCTACTGAGTTAAACAAACTACGAGGTGGAGCAGCTGTACTTAAATCCAGCCCGTTATATAAACTAAATCCCTTCCTGGATGAAAACCATATACTACGAATGGGGAGTAGAATTGTACAGGCTCCGGTAGACCGCGACATGAAGGAGCCGATAATCCTCCATTCAAAGGGTCTTATGGCCAGAATGGTCATCACGCAGCTGCACCGACACAACTTGCACGCAGGCCGAGAGCATACCGTGGCAAGCGTTAGGAAGCGTTTCTGGATCATAGGTGGACAAGCACTAGTCAAGAAAATCCTATCTAGATGCATAACCTGTAAAAAAATACACCCCAGAGCCATGAAACAACTGATGGCGCCCCTACCTCTAGACAGGATAACCGCATTCGAACCCTGTTTTACCTACTGTGGATGTGACTACTGGGGGCCTATGTACGTAACAAGAGGAAGGGGTACAGAGAAACGATGGGGGACAATCTTCACTTGCCTGACCAGCCGGGCCGTGGCCCTCGACATTGCACGCGATGCATCTGCGGCGTCGTTTATTAATGTTTATCGACGATTTATATGCGCACACGGCGATGTGAAACTAATACGATCCGTTAATGGAACCAATTTTGTTGGGGCCGAGCGAGAACTGCGTGAAGCAATGACGAAGTGGAACAGTGGTATAATAAGTAAACAAATAGGACCTGGGACCGAGTGGGAATTTCAAGTTCCATACGCATCGCATACAAGTGGGGTTTGGGAGAGACAAATAGGAATAGTAAAGAGTGGACTGAAAGCAACACTCGGCAATGCATTAGTTGACGAAGACACACTGAGAACGGCCTTAGCAGAGATCGCAAGAATCATGAACTCTAGACCATTGTGCGCCGCAACCGATGATCCAACGGCGGACCAACCACTCACACCAAATGACCTCCTACTCAGACGGCCTGCTTCACGAGTTCCGGGGCAATTTGACACCGACGCCATCTACGCACGCAGGACGTGGGAACAGGGACAGCAACTTGCACATATCTTCTGGACTCGGTACTTAGACGAATATCTTCCACTACTGTGTGAGCGACAACGGTGGTTTACTCGGGAGCGCAACTTGCAGCCAGGCGACCTAGTCCTAGTAATGAGTGACACTAAGGATCGAGGTGCATGGGTAACGGCCATTGTGGAGTCAGTGAATATGGGAAACGACGGTTTGGTAAGATCAGCGAGAGTGCGTTACAATGGATCGACATACCTTCGTCATATAACGAAGTTATGCCTGTTAGAAGGTGTAACATTTCCATCTGGCGGGACAGTTATAGAAAACAGTAAAGGTCGGCCAGCGAACGACGGCTAAGTTGGAACTATTTTTGAACTCATTTAAACTATTTGTTCATTTACTACTACACTGTTGTTTGTTTTTTTGTACGTCTGAAGATATATATGAAGCAAGAAACAGATACGACTTCAGAAAGGATTTGCGGCGTCCATATAACCTAGCAACCGTATGTATATGTAACCTAGCAATGTGATGTGTATATATGTAACTTAGCAACATGATGTATGTAATGTAACCTAGCAACACTGATACGGGCGACAACCGACATATGATAAACTATTATAAAATGGTGACAATTTTGTTGTATGAAACTACGAGTGCAAAATCGGATGCATACACCTCCGCATCAGCTAACTACGTAAATCATGGTACTGGAACTAAACGTTGAATAAACTTTAATGCTGAGGGCGCAAACGCGTGAGCTGGTCACCATGCCAGGGGACGTGGTATAATAGCCCAAACAAACTTTATGTATATTTATTATTATGGTGCGTGGTGATATCAGTTTCAATTAATCTCGCTAACTGAATCTCGCTAACGCTAATTACTACTAAATAATTGGATTGTCGGGGTCTAACGTGGCACAGACATGACAGTGACGGGGGACTTATGTAGTTCAGGATGATTTCATTGTAACATTCACAAAACGTAACTAATATCATTCATTTTACTTTTTAATGCAACTTCGATGATGGATTAACTAAGTAACCCATATAGTCTACATCGAGAGGAGGCCTTGGCGCAACATGGTGGCGGGACATTCAAACTCAAACTGAAAGATTTCTCATCTATCAACGAACTCATGAGCGAACATGGTGACTGATAAAACGGCGATGGTGGACTCAATCACGGACTCTGGTGGACTCAACCTCGAACTTAGAGTCAGAACTCGGTGAAGGATTGGTTAACATGTTCGGTCACTTTGTAGAACGATATTTGTACTATCTATATATACGTCTATCTGTAGTTTATTTACTGATATTGTTATTTTTGATTAAGCTTGGTGTTATGTACTTACCGGAATTATTTTCTATGTAATAACTTGTAATTTTGGTGCTATATACTTACCGGCATCGTTCTTTTTCGTAATAACTTGTGTGCACGGTGCACGGATTGTTATTTTTGGGGGGCTTAGTTAGGCTGAGTAAGGGAATGGGGTAACCACATAGACACAGCGGGTGGGGTGTTCTTACACAATCTTATAAACAAATTTCGCGGCCAAAGGGGGGTTTAAAAAAAAAAAAACTGAAAGATTTACTTTCAGTTTGAAAATAGCTTAGGGAAGTGCAGTTATCCTTTGATGCTGTATCTTTGGGTTTATAAAAAATAAGTTTTTTCAAAAAAATATTTTTTAGGGTGCACTGTATTGTCCATCCTCTCTCCAATAAGCTTTTCGCGAACTAATATGCATTCCATTTATATTTACTGGTGATATCTACTTAGCAACGAAATCTTAGGCCCATAATATTACTGTGCGATTATATTTGCTCTGATTAGAGGTAGCCATAGCTTTGGTTCCGGCGCTTAACAAACTCGATAATTAATAGCCGAGCCAATAGCAGGGGTTTATACTTAGTTTAATGTTACACTTCATACAACAGGTTGACCTCTGTACAGAGTAGCTCCCATAAGTATAGTACACTCTATTCCTCAGGTGTCATTAATTCACGTTGTCAGTATGTAGGTAGATAGCTTGTCGGTTTGTGCTGTCATCTATTTAGCAGTGCAGTACGGTACTTTGGCCATCTAAGGCCTACAGTCATAGCGGTCACTTAATTTGGTTACCGCACATCCTCATGCACGCGCTCATGCACGCGCTCACGCACGCACGAATCATATTCAAATGCAGTTCTGTTGTTCAATGGTGCTATTATCTCATTGTCAGCGTGAGCAGTTTGGAGAATCTAATTAATTACAAACTTTGGAAGCCGTGTCTATCTGGTCTGTTGTGCTGGGTTTTCATTGTGCTGTGCAGATTATTAAATGCCGGTAAGTCACCTTTCTGTTATTTCAATATTGTTACGTTTGTAAATCAGTAAATGTAAATGTGGGACATTAGTTTCTAGGCTTATTCTGCTTATAAGATATTATAGATACATTTTTATACAATGAACCACTCTGCAATTTTCACATCCTTATCCCCATAGCTAGATCCCTAACAGCCTGCTGTAAGAGTTTAAACCAAACACATCCCCAGCCTCACAATTCGTGCGCGTGAACCAGTGACCCTGCGTTGACTTTAGGCTGCTGCACTGCACATCGGGCAGTCGGGCTGGAGATCCAAGCCAACCAGTGGGCCGCTTCTCGCCTGGGGAGATATATTCGCCAGGTCCTCACAGTTTTACCCATATGACCCATAGCGGTCACTAACCCTGACAGTGGCGGACATTGGCCGTCCAATGCTGCAATAAATTTTACTAGTGACGGGCCTAGCGGCCCGATAAGGAACCGACTTTTTATTTCAAATAAAAGAGACAACGAGAATTATTATAGAACTAATAATTATGTAAAAATACAATCATATTTCATACAATAATTATTAATAAATTCGATCTATTATTAGTTACTCAATTCTAGAACAAAATCGACCTGCAACTAGTGAAGACCTCGTTTTGGAATTTCGAAACCACGCTGGTGCGATGCGCGATATCGTGTTTAGTTAATAAATTGAAAACTCCATCAATTCATGTGCAACCAGTAATAAGAAATCGCGATAAATGTAATTAAATAAAAATTATTCTAGAAAAATTTTCCTCAAAAAATATGAAGTCTTGGCGTTGGTGACGCGAAACTAGGCTAGTGAGATTCAGGATATTGCGTTTAATATAAAAATCGAAAACGCTATCGAATTCCGTAAAGCCGTTAATAAAATACTGCAACTTTTTTGAAATTTGTAAAATTCTCGAACTGGAAAAAATTAATTTTTGAACGGCGCTGTTTGTGGTTTGGAAACATGGATAGGCTGAAAGAGGACATCAAATTAAGTTGAAAAATGAAAACCCCATCGAATTTGGACAAAGCGTTCCGGAGTTATAGCGGATCGAAAAAAATTGACCCCCCCCCAGTCGCCAAAAATTTACAGTAATTTAAAATTTTGCAAAAAAAATTTTTTGCGTTATTTTTGATGGCGAATCGATTGGCAGTACTGGCTACGAAAAATTTTTTTTTGAAATTTTTGGTCAGAAAAAAAAACATGGAAAAAGTATATTTTTAAAAAGATTTGATGTCTTTGCCTATGGTCAGAGAATGATCCAACTCTGTAACATGGCAATCGCTCAAATCCATTCAGCTGAATGGCACAGTAGAGTAAACTAAAGTAAATTCCCTATACAATGTTCTGAAGGGGTGACTGACAGAGAGTAATCCAACAATAAAACATTTTGCAATAATGTTGGCATTAATGTAGCCAACTCACTGTGTACGTAACAGTCATTCAGCTTACATTAGCAGAGTGAGATATTCCCATAGATTGCATTGGGAAGAGTAATTCAGCTGAGGCGATATTAGATTTCAAACTAAACCAACCAGTTAATAATGTTTGCTTTGACAGAGAGTGGTGGCCTATACAAACAGTATGGGTGTACTGAGTATAATAATCTTGGCAACCTCATCGATTTATTACTAAGCCTTCTGTAGAAATGCATTACATAAGCCATTTTTCATCACGACACCAGCTGTTATTGGTGATATTTTACCATTGCGCCAATGGCGTTTTTTCGTTTATGTCTATTTTTCGAGCCCACGGCTCATGGACGAAATAGCGGAACATACCAGGGACCTTAGAATCGCGGTATCTAGCCGCTGTGAAAATTTCATCAAAATCGTTAGAGTAGTTTTGACTGTAGATCAGCCAGCCAGTCAATCAATCAATCAGCCAACAATTCTTACAGTAATGAACCTCTCGGTTCCTAACTAGTGACGGGCCTAGCGGCCCGATAAGGAACCGACTTTTTATTTTAAATGAAAGAGACAACGAGAATTAGTATAGAACTAATAATTATGTAAAAATACAATCATATTTCATAAAATAATTATTAATAAATTCGATCTATTAATAGTTGCTCAATTCTAGAACAAAATCGACCTGCAACTAGTGAAGACCTCGTTTTGGAATTTCGAAACCACACTGGTGCGATGCGCGATATCGTGTTTAGTTAATAAATTGAAAACTCCATCAATTCATGTGCAACCAGTAATAAGAAATCGCTATAAATGTAATTAATTAAATACAAATTATTCTAGAAAAATTTTCCTCAAAAAGTATGAAGTCTTGGCATTGGTGACGCGAAACTAGGCTAGTGAGATTCAGGATATTGCGTTTAATATAAAAATCGAAACCGCTATCGAATTCCGTAAAGGCGTTAATAAAATACTGCAACTTTTTTGAAATTTGTAAAATTCTAGAACTAGAAAAATATATTCTTTGAACGGCGCTGTTTGGGGTTTCGAAACATGGATAGGCTGAAAGAGGACATCGAATTAAGTTGAAAAATGAAAACCCCATCGAATTTGGACAAAGAGTTCCGGAGTTATAGCGGATCGAAAAAAATTTACCCCCCCCAGTCGCCAAAAATTTACAGTAATTTAAAATTTTGCAAAAAAAATTTTTTGCGTTATTTTTGATGGCGAATCGATTGGCAGTACTGGCTACGAAAAATTTTTTTTTGAAATTTTTGGTCAGAAAAAAAAACATGGAAAAAGTATATTTTTAAAAATATTTGATGTCTTTGCCTATGGTCAGGGAATGATCCAACTCTGTACTTGGCAATCGCTCAAATCCATTCAGCTGAATGGCACAGTAGAGTAAACTAAAGTAAATTCCCTATACAATGTTCTGAAGGGGAGACTGACAGAGAGTAATCCAACAATAAAACATGTTGCAATAATGTTGGCATTAATGTAGCCAACTCACTGTGTACTTAAGTCATTCACCTTACATTAGCAGAGGGAGATATTCCCATAGAGTGCGCATTGGGAAGAGTAATTCAGCTGAGGCTATAATAGATTTCAAACTAAACCAACCAGTTACTATTTGCTTTGACAGAGTGTACTGGGGCCTAAACAAACAGTATGGGTGTACTAAGTATAATAATCTTGGCAACCTCATCGATTTATTACTAAGCCTTGTGTAGAAATGCATTACATAAACCATTTTTCATCAGGACACCAGCTGTCATTGGTGTTATTTTACCATTGCGCCTATGGCGTTTTTTCGTTTATGTTTATTTTTCGAACCCACGGCTCATGGACGAAATAGCGGAACATACCAGGGACCTTAGAATCGCGGTATCAAGCCGCTGTGAAAATTTCATCAAAATCGTTAGAGTAGTTTTGGCTATAGATTAACCAGCCAGTCAATCAATCAGCAAACAATTCTTACAGTAATGAACCTCTCGGTTCCTAACTAGAGACGGCGTCAAGACGCCGTTAAGCAAGTCGGAAGTCGTCAATCAAAGGTAAGTTCCCTCAACAATGTATATCTATGTTCAGAAGGGAAGTGTTATTTACCTATGGTCAGAGAGAGATCCCACTCTGTAATTTGGCAATTGCTCAAATCCATACAGCTGAATGACTCAGTAGAGTAAACAAAAGTAAATTCCCTCAGCCTCAACAGCGTTTGCCTATGGTGTGAAGGGAATCTGACAGAGCATAATCTTAGCCACTAAATGTCATTCACCTAACAAAACATTTTGAATGCCACAGTGATTAACCAAATACAGATAATAAGCAGTTATTTTTATATTTCAAACTATAATGTTAGTGTTAGCCTTACAGTGTATCAGTATGAAGCTGAGTAAACATTCGCCTTATAAGCATACAACATCGAACATCCAAAGTATTAATGTTGGACGAAAGATTTAAAAATAAAATACAGTGCAGTAGTACTCTGTAACTAACAGTCATTCAGCTTGCACTAAATGTCAATCACCTATAAAACATTTTGAATGCCACAGTGAATATTAACCCAATACAGATAATAAGAAGTGATTTTTATATTTCAAACTATAATGTTAGTCTTAGCCTTACAGAGTATCAGTATAAGGCTGAGTAAACATTCCACCTTATAAGCATACAGCCTCCACAGTATTAATGTTGGCATTAATGTAGCCGATACACTGTATACCTAATAGTCATTCAGCAGGGGGAAGAGTTATTCAGCCGAGGCGGTAATAGATTGCAAACTAAACCAACCAGTTGGCAGCCTCATCGATTTATACTAAGCCTGTGTAGAACCACAAACTAAATCAACCAGTTAATATTTGCTTTGACAGAGAGTGAGGGCCTAAACAAACAGTATGGGTGTACTGAGTACAATAATCTTGGCAACCTCATCGATTTATACTAAGCCTTGTGTAGAAATCCATTACATAAGCCATTTTTCAGCAGGACACCAGCTGTCATTGGTGTTATTTCACCATTGCGCCTATGGCGTTTTTTCGTTTATGTCTATTTTTCGAGCCCAGAGGCTATGGACGGAGTAGCCGATCATGCCAGGGACCTTAGAATCGCGGTATCTAGATGCTGTGAAAATTTCATCAAAATCGTTAGAGCAGTTTTGGCTGTAGATCAGCCAGTCAGTCAGCCAGTCAGCCAGTCAGTCAGCTAACAATTCTTACAGTAATCAAGTCTAACGACTTGCTAACTAGTGACGGGCCTAGCGGCCCGATAAGGAACCGACTTTTTATTTCAAATAAAAGAGACAACGAGCTCAGCTCGGTCTTGCACGATTGGGCACGATTAAGTTCGACTTGGCTTGATCGGCTCGGCTCGGCTCGGCTCGGCTCGGCTCGGCTCGGCTCGGCTCGGCTCGGCTCGGCTCGGCTCGGCTCGGCTCGGCTCGGCTCGGCTCGGCTCGGCTCGGCTCGGCTCGGCTCGGTTCGGCTCGGCTCGGCTCGGCTCGGCTCGGCTCGGCTCGGCTCGGCTCGGCTCGGCTCGGCTCGGCTCGGCTCGGCTCGGCTCGGCTCGGCTCGGCTCGGCTCGGCTCGGCTCGGCTCGGCTCGGCTCGGCTCGGCTCGGCTCGGCTCGGCTCGGCTCGGCTCGGCTCGGCTCGGCTCGGCTCGGCTCGGCTTGGCTTGGCTTGGCTCAGCTCGTCTCGGCTCGGCTCGGCTCGGCTCGGCTCGGTCTGAGTCGACTCCCCGTGCTGCTCAAAGGGCGCAAATACATATATCAAAGGGTCAAAGCAAAACTCACGTGCTGCTCGAAGGGTCAAAGTCAAACAATGTGTCTATTATTTGATGTAATTCACGTGCTGCTCGAAGGGCGCAAATACATATATCGAAGGGTCAAAGCAAAACTCACGTGCTGCTCGAAGGGTCAAAGTCAAACAATGTGTCTATTATTTGATGTAATTCACGTGCTGCTCGAAGGGCGCAAATACATATATCGAAGGGTCAAAGCAAAACTCACGTGCTGCTCGAAGGGACAAAGTCAAACATTGTGTCTAATATTTGATTAACTCACGTGCTGCTCGAAGGGCGCAACTACATATATCGAAACAAGCCCCTGTCTTGTATTTTAATTATATCAGAAATCCTTGCCTTCAGTACAAAATATCTAAAAATTCATTTACCTGAAGTATGGGTAACATTATAAATTCGCTTTTCACACAGTAGTTAACTAAAGCAAATACCCTTCAGGTTGACTGAATGATTTTATTAATGTTTGCCATGAATAGTACTATATTTGGGTCCCACGACCCACCCCTGAACAGCTTTGCTTACATCTGATAGAGAGTAATCCCAAATTAACTTCCCTCTACGAAAATTATTTTAATTAAATACATACAACATAGCAGTCAACTCTGCAATCAACAGTACACAATAACTAAAATGGCATTCAGTTTACCAGCTATTCGCATTAAGCTAATAGATATTCGATTTCATTCGATTCAGTGAGTGTGTGAGGGCTATTGGGAGAGCAATCAGCTTATGATGTAATACATTAGAATCCCACAGCTTTTGTTTGCTTACTGTCTGAGTTGTAGAGTGAGGATAATACTTGGCAGAGAAAGCATTTCCTTGTTAGGTGGCCATTCCTATAGAATAGCATTACTAGGCCATCTCTATCCATTTTTCATGAGTGCCAGCTGGTGTTTTTATCATTGCACCTATGGCGTTTTTTCGTTTATGTCTATTTTTCGAGCCCACGGCTCATGGACGAAATAGCGGAACATACAAGGGACCTTAGAATCGCCGTATCTAGCCGCCGTGAAAATTTCATCAAAATCGTTAGAGTAGTTTTGGCTGTAGATCAGTCAGCCAGCCAGCCAGCCAGCCAGCCAGCCAGCCAGCCAGTCTCGAGCAATTCTTACAGTAATGAACCTCTCGGTTCCTAATTATTATAGCCGCTGGGGGCGTTATCCCAGATGTTCAATCTATCAATCAATATATGTGAATGCAGGAATGCAGCTCGCTTTGGCGTCCCATTATTCTTTTTTTACTCCCCTTTCTGTTCGTCATATTCGCATTACGCCCCTACAGTACCGGTAACTGCATACTGTACTGTATATAGGGAAGGGCCCTAGATCAACTAATTCATAGGCCTAACGTACCATTGCGTTATTTTCGGCTCCTCTTAAGACATATTATTTAGTAGTACAGAAACTATGTATAGTACATGATACCGGCCCTACGCCTAGCTGCCTTTGAAGTTGACCGACTGGGCTGCTTTCGCCACGCTTCGATAGGTTGCGCTCTTTGTGAGCCGCCACTGTCGCCTGAAGAGGAATGCCGTGTTGCGGTTGCGGCTTCAACAGCACTTGCGTGCGGGGCTGCGCCTGCGTGAAGGGAAAGATAGACTGCCTGGACTGCGTTCCAGGTACGCGAAGACAGTGCCGGAATGGTGGGGCCGGTTCGCAGATCAGCCAATCCCAACCCACCCCGACCAGCGATGGACCACGTGATTTGGCTGCACCTACTTCGTTCTCCCAGCCGACTCCTGCCGAGAAGGGGAGGGCGGACGAGTCCTTCGATGAGACGTTGGTGGAATTGTCGGACAGCGATGGTTCATTCCACTCGCTCAGTGACACCCTGGTGTCAGGTGCATCTCCCCGGGCCCCCATTGTGTCTGGTGTCGCCACTACTGTGTCTGGTGTTGCCCCCCTCGCCCCTACGGTGTCTGGTGTCGCCCACCTCGCCCCTATGGTGTCTGATGTCGCCCCCCTCGCCCCTACGGTGTCTGGTGTCGCCCCCCTCGCCCCTACGTTGTCTGGTTTTGCCCCCCTCGCCCCTACGGTGTCCGGTGTTGCCCCCCTCACCCCTATGGCGTCCGGTGTTGCCCCCCTCTCCCCTATGGTGTCCGGGGTCGCCCCTTCGGTGTCTGGGGTCGCCCCCCTCGCCCCAACGGTGTCTGTTTTAGCCCCCCCTGCCCCTAGGGTGTCCGGCGTTGCCCCCCTCGCCCCTATGGTGTCCGGCATTGCCCCCCTCGCCCCTACGGTGTCCGGCGTTGCCCCCCTCGCCCCTACGGTGTCCGGCGTTGCCCCCATCGCCCCTAGGGTGTCCGGCGTTGCCAAGAGTTCGCCTGTAGAAGCGGTTTGGTGCGACAGTAGATTTCCCACTCAACGGTTGGAGTCCGCAATAACCCAAGCGTACGATACCATTGTACACTGGCGGGCTAATCTGTTCCTGGTCCCCCCTGGTGCTATAGGTAGAGACCTGGTCAGTGAGATGTCGAGGATCGTTGGGCTGGCAACTATGGAAAACCCGCTACAGAAGGTCGCCCTCCCTGCGCTGATGATACTGCCTGCCCTGCTTCTACAGAAACCCAGTCGCAAGTCCACCACGGCGACCAATAGAAGCGTGCTGGTGAGGAGGCTGGCGAGCTGGAAGAGGACCGAGTTTAAGGAGTTGCTCGTTGAAGCCCGGGCTATCCAAGCCCACCTCCCGAAACGGGTTCAATCCGTGTCGCAGAACGTCGCGCAACAGAAGGCTTTCATCCGCCACATGCTGACCGGGAACATCTCGGCAGCTACCAGATGCCTCGGTCAGTTACACCGGGGTAAACCTTTGGGACTCAACGACACGTTCACGGATAAAGACGGTGTCACAAAGGTGGTTCGCGAGGTATTGCTGGAGAAGCACCCTCCCGCCAAACCCGCGGACAAGTCGATCATGCTGACCGAGTTCGAGGGCGCTCCCGAGCACCACGCCGTGGTGTTCGAACAGCTGACCGGGCAGCTGGTTCTCTCCAGCCTGCTCAGGATGAAGGGGAACGCCGCGGGTCCTTCCGGTGTCGATGTTCAGGGGTGGAAACACCTGCTGACAAAGTTCCGCTCGCAGTCTACGGAGTTGTGCGATCGGATCGCGAGTCTGGGTAAACTCATCTCGCAGACCACGGTTCCCTCCGGGACTCTGTCGGCGCTGTTATCTGCCCGACTCATCGCGCTAGATAAGAACCCCGGCGTCCGACCCATCGGGATCGGCGAGGTTCTCCGACGAGTGATCGGGAAGGCGGCGATCCGCTGCATTCGCGAAGATCTGGAGACGGTTGGCGGGCCGGTGCAGCTCTGTCTGGGGCAGAAGTCCGGCATCGAGTACGCTGTCCACAGTCTAAATGACGCGTTCGAGCGGGACGACTGCGACGGCGTTCTCCAGGTGGATGCAACCAACGCGTTTAACGCGCTCAACCATGAGGGGGCGTTACACAACATCCGCGTAGTGTGCCCCAGGCTCCACAAGATCGTAGCTAACTGCTACAGCGAACCGGCGCGGCTGTTCGTGGGGGGGGAAACCTTGCTGTCGGAGGAAGGAACAACCCAAGGAGACCCCGTCGCGATGGCCATGTACGGCTGTGGGGCGCTCCCGTTCGTGTGCGAGTTGGAGCGTGGGTGTACCACGGATCAGAAATGGTACGCAGACGACGGGAACGCGGCTGGGAAGCTGACTGAGCTCCTGAAGTTCCTTGTGATCGCGCTGACCCGGGGGCCGCTCTATGGGTACTACCCCACCAAGTGTTGCCTCACCGTGAAACCGGACAAACTTGCGGAGGCAGAGAAGCTGTTCGCCGGCTACAACGTCTCCATCAACTGTGTCGGGAACAAACTCCTTGGTGGTGTCATCGGGACCGAGGAGTTCCGTCGGAGTTTCACCCAGGAGAAGGTTGAGGGGTTTGCAGCCGACGTCGAACGACTTAGCGATATAGCGGCGGTGGACCCGCACTGCGCCTATGCGGGGTTGGCGTTCGGCCTGGCGTGCCGCTGGCGCTACATTGCCCGGGTGGTTCCGGGTGCGACGGACCAATTCGGGGAGTTGGAGGAGGCGGTAAACCGGTTTCTCTGCCGCCTCACGGACCGCCCAGCCATTCCGGTGGATGAGCGGGAGTTGTTGTCGCTGCCGATTCGCGACGGCGGGCTTGGAATACCAGTTCCTCAGGATCTCTCGTCTCAGTACCGGCACTCCCGCCTCGTGTGTGAACCGTTCGTCGAGGCCACCGCGGAATCCATGTCGGGGGTCAGGGAGGAACAGATGAAGGTTGTGAAGTCAATCAAAATTGTGGCAGCGGCTGTAAACAAAATAAAGAAGGACCAAGTAATAGCCAAGCTGCCCCAACTCCAAGCCAACCTTTGTAACCTGGTAAGCGAGAAAGGAGCGTCCGCCTGGCTGAACTGCAAACCTCTGACTCTACATGAAACTCACCTCGATAAACAAGAGTTCCGCGACTCCTTGTGCCTCCGCTACGACTGGACGCCGCCGAATCTTCCATCTCGTTGTGCCTGTGGGGTGCGATTTACCTCGTCCCACGTCCTGTCGTGCCCCACTGGAGGATTCCCCTCCATTCGGCACAACGAGATCCGCGACTTCGTTGCCGACACCCTAACCGAGGTGGCCCACAATGTAGGGGTAGAACCGCAACTCCAGCCATTATCGGGCGAGACTTTCAGTCATCGGTCGACTTCGACAGACCAGCAGGCGAGGCTAGACGTTTCGGTGAGCGGATTCTGGGGCAACCGCTTCCAGAAGACGTTCATCGACGTCTCAGTCTTTAATCCGCTGGCAGACACCAACGCGGCGATGTCCCTTCCGGCAGCCCACCTACACCACGAGTCTCGCAAGAGACTCAAGTACGAGGACCGGTTGCGGGAAGTCGAGCACGCCAGCTTCACTCCGCTTATCTTCTCGACGTTCGGTGGAATTTCGCCGGCAGCGTCGCAGTTCCTCAAGCGCTTGTCACTGAAGCTGTCCGACAAACGTGACTACCCGTACTCCGAGTGCGTGGCGTGGGTGCGCAGGCGGCTGAGCTTCGCGCTATTGCGATCAGCCCTCCTCTGTCTGCGTGGCAATCGGTCCACCAGGAAGCGTCCGGTGAGGTGCGATGTTGGGGAAACGTCCATCGTCCTCAGTAACGCCGACAGCAATCCGGTGTGATGGGCAGTTCATTACAGTACAGCAGTATTCAGGTATTAGCTGCAGACAGTACTGGTATGGCAGTCCTGTAGGCAATATTCTACCTTGTGTTTATACGGTTGCTAGGTGATGGGTAATGACAGCTGGTGGTGGTTGAATTATGTTTGTCCAGTAATTGTTGTGCTTCGTGTGTTATTTTTAAAGATTAATATAATATAATATACTGTCAATGTCCTGAGGAAGAAAAAAAAAAAAACAGAAACTATGTATCATATTTTATGATGAGACTGAGACTACAGTACAGTATATCGCTGTTTGTGATGCCACAACTCTCTCATGGAAAATCTATACATAAATACGAAATATCATTTTAATTAAATACAATTACTTTTAATTTCTATATAAATTATTGACCAATAAATGTTTTTAAATTTGGGTAGAATTTTATTGCCGTTAATCTTCCAGCTGGACAGTTGCAATCTAATCGTCGTTAACGAGGTCTATCAATGAATGCAGTTATTGTAGAACATGTAGGGGTAATCGCAGCTGAGGTTTGTGAATGTGTACGCCCTACCGTATGATAAAGCAGTGAGTGCGTGGTCCACATACCTAATAATATTTAATTATTGAAAATATAGATCCTAAAATAACTAACTACTTATATATAAAGGAATGCCTGTTCACCACCATGGGTGATCTTCCACAGTAAACCCTTCCACTATGTTTCCATAAAGGAATACCTGTTCACCACCATGGGTGATCTTCCACAGTAATCCCTTCCACTCTGTTTCCTAAAGGAATGCCTATTCACCACCATGGGTGATCTTCCACAGTAAACCCTTCCACACTGTTTCCTAAAGGAATGCCTGTTCACCACCGTGGGAGATCTTCCACTGTAAACCCTTCCACCATTTTTCCTAAAGGAATGCCTTTTCACCACCACGGGTGATCTTCCACAGTAAACCCTTCCACCATGTTTCCTAAAGGAATGCCTGTTCACCACCATGGGTGATCTTCCACAGTAAACCCTTCCACTCAGTTTCCTACAGGAATGCCTGTTCACCCCCATGGGTGATCTTCCACAGTAAATCCTTCCACTCTGTTTCCTAAAGGAATGCCTGTTCACCACCATGGGTGATCTTCCACAGTAAACCCTTCCACTCTGTTTCCTAAAGGAATGCCTGTTCACCACCATGGGTGATCTTCCACAGTAAAACCTTCCACTCTGTTTCCTAAAGGAATGCCTGTTCACCACCATGGGTGACCTACCACAGTAAACTCTTCCACTCTGTTTCCTAAAGGAATGCCTGTTCACCACCATGGGTGACCTTCCACAGTAAACCCTTCCACTCTGTTTTCTAAAGGAATGCCTGTTAACCACCATGGGTGACCTTCCACAGTAAACCCTTCCACTCTGTTTCCTAAAGGAATTCCTGTTCACCACCATGGGTGATCTTCCACAGTAAACCCTTCCACTCTGTTTTCTAAAGGAATGCCTGTTCACCACCATGGGTGACTTCCACTAAACCCTTCCACTCTGTTTCCTAAAGGAATGCCTGTTCACCACCATGGGTGATCTTCCACAGTAAACCCTTCCACTCTGTTTCCTAAAGGAATGCCTGTTCTCCACCATGGGTGATCTTCCAGAGTAAACCCTCCCACTCTGTTTCCTAAAGGAATGCCTGTTCACCACCATGGGTGATCTTCCACAGTAAACCCATCCACTCTGTTTCCTAAAGGAATGCCTGTTCACCACCATGGGTGACCTTAATCTAAAACCTAAAACTTAGGTTTAAAAACAGGTAATAGGCCTACCAGAATACAGCAATACTGGTACTTTGCGCCTCTACCGACTGACCAGTAAAACAAGGATAGTACTGCTGTACTGATACTGCACCGTATGCTGATTGGTTACAGTTCTTTCGTTGCCTGGCAACAAGCTTTCTAGGCAGTATTAGACTCTTTCAATTTATTTTCTTGCAGAATATAGGTAAAATTTAATGCTGATCAATTTTTTCACTGTTTTCCGAAAGGTTTATAGTGTTTTTATAGTGTTTTCCCTATGTTTTACGGTGATTACTTAAGGGGTGCTATGCGAGGAGTACATTTAGGATTGTCAATTCAGAGAAGTACATGTGTTAAATTTCCTGCTGATCAATATTTTCACTGTTTTCCGGGTGTTTTACAGTACTTTTCTTATGTTTTCCTAGTGTTTTACCGTTTTACTAGTGTTTTCCTAATTTAGAACTATCCCTTATTTCTGGCTGTGTATATCCTTCATACAAATACGTCGATAATAGATTTTGAGATACGCCAGTAGTGGTTACTGTACTGTCGTTGTGTCATTGTACTGATAGCTCTGTAGCTAGTACGCCCCATTATTATTCACCTTTACCTGTTACTGTGTTACCGGTACCTCTTTACCTGTACTGCTGTATGCATTATACATATCAGATGTCAGACATCCTTACCTTTTACCTATTCATTATTGGCGTGGTGGCAGCGGTGCTTCTTTCTCACGTCTCTAGCTTACTATATTTACCATTCCGTCATTACCAGTCTACCGAATTGGCTACCTACTTAACTGCTTAACGATCTGGAAAACTTCGCTGCAGTCACCTAATTTTAACTAGGCCTTTAGGCTTATTCAGTTATTGCTGTGTTGCAATTGCATGAATCTCAGAATTACCCAGGCTTCCAGCCCTGTTTGCCTGTGCTGTTGTGGCCGTCTGTCAATACTGTTGGTTGGTTGGCTCGCGATCTACCACCACCAGTGCTGCAGTGTAAAGCTATACCAGTATACCTATACCTAGCCAGGATAGGGTAGCACCTTACCGGTATACAAAATGGCTGCACAGCATCCATTAAGAACTCCCAAACTTTTACCCTTAACCAAAACTGAAACCATCAGCTCCTTCGAGACCTGGAGACAAAACTTGGTATATACGCCGGTACTCTTTCACTAGATACAGAGTTTCCCCCATTTACTGCAACTGGTGTACTTTGGGAGAAGAAACTGCGTCACAATCCTACGCGGGGGTTGCTGGATGACGAGGACACTATCCCAGTTGCACGCCATCGCACAGCTGACCAAAAGGTTGCTGCTTTGGAATTAATGCTGGGGCAGGTGGCTAATTATGCTCCCATTATTTCAAGAAATACTATAGTCCGGAATTCTGTCTCCTTGCCTGCCATTTGGCAAGCCCTACGTTTGCATTTTGGGTTCCAGTCTTCGGGTTCTCATTTCCTCGATTTAGCTGAAATTAAATTGGAGCATGAGGAACGCCCAGAGGACTTATTTCAAAGGCTGATGGCTTTTACTGAGGATAATTTTCTGAAGCATGGGGGCAATATTTCTCACCATGGTGAGGACCCCCTTGAAGATGAGGAACTTACTCCCACTCTAGAAAATCTCATTGTACTAACATGGCTTCGTCTTATTAATACAATTCTTCCCAAGCTTGTGAAACAGAGGTATGGTACGGAACTGCGTTCCCGTACCCTCTCAAGCATCAAACCAGAAATTTCACAAGCTCTTCCTTCTCTTTTAGACGAACTTCACTCATCTGCTGAAGTTCGGACATTCCGAATGCAGACAGGTTCTACAAGTCAGTTCCTACCTTCCTCCTCCCATTTTAACAACACTAGCACTAGGCCCAAGGCTGTGGGATCTGGAAATTACACTGTCAAATCAGCCTCCTGTCCACTGTGTAAACAGGCTGGCCGCAAATCATATAACCATTTCCTGAGTTCCTGCGTATACTTACCTGAGCAAGATTGCCGATTTATGGTCCGTACCCGTACAGCCGAAGTGGCTGATGGTAATGTTTATGACGAAGTTGAGGACACTACCACAGCTCTAGAAAATCTGTCAGCAATATATGGAGATGAGTCTGCATCTATCAGCAGAGTTTCTGTCATCCGGTCGCCCTTCATGAATACTTATTATGGGTCTTCATGCTTGAGGGTATCACTAGATAGTGGAGCTGAGTCTAATCTAATTTTAGATACCGTTGCCCAGAAACTTTGCCTCCCTATCACTCCAAATAAGCACCAGATTCCAGCTCAGGTAGATGGTGTATCTAAACTCGGTGTTATTGGTGAAACACAGTTTGTTTCAATGAGGGAAAATCTCTCCTTTTCATTCCATGGTCTAGTGGTACAAAACCTAGGAACTGAAATTTTAGCTGGTATGCCATTTTTAGCTAGCAATGATATTTCTATTCGTCCAGCCACTTCACTAAATCACTTTCAGTGATGGCTCTACTTTTGACTATTCAGATAACTCCTGCCATCGTCATCAGCCATTGCCTATTGCCAATGGTCGTATTTGTGGGACTACGATTCTTCGCGCACCCCCTCAATCTATGGTTGTATGGCCAGGTGATGACTTAGTACTGAGTTTGCCTGATTCTTTGTGTGACTCAAACCAATCCGATGATGCTATATTAGTTGCTCCACACTGTGATGGCACTGTCAACCAGCCCAGGGCATTGTTCACCCCAACGGTTTTGGCTTGCCCTAATCATAACATTTCAATCACTAATCAGTCTCCAGACCCCGTTTTTATAAAACGCAACTCACATATTTGTTCAGCAATTAGAACTGTCCCTATTTGCCAGGCTGACCTTGCCACTGAACCTATCCAAGTGGTCCACATTAGCAGCCAGCTCTGTGAAATCTCACTCAGATAAGGTTCACCTGGACCCCGATTGCATACTGTCTCCCCAGGATCATGCCCTATTTCTTGACATTCTGGTAAAGCGTGATATAGTATTTGACCCATCATATCCTGGTTATAATGGCGCCGCAGGTGAATTTAAAGCTGTGGTTAATATGGGTCCAGTCCTACCCCCTCAGCATAAAGGTAGACTTCCCCAATACGCTAAACATCGGTTATTGGAGCTCCAGGAACGATGTGATGAGTTAGAAAAGCTGGGTGTCTTCTCTTAAGAGTATCTTAATCCCTCATTTCTGGTAAAAAAAAAGCCCAGTGGAGGACATCGTTTAGTAACGGCCTTCGCAGAGGTTGGTCGGTATGCTAAACCCCAGCCATCTCTTCTACCCAATGTAAATTCAACCTTACAAGCCATTGCCAGCTTTAAATATATAATCAAAACTGATTTGATGAGTGCTTACTATCAGATACCTATCTCAGAGGAATCTATGAAATACTGTGGTATTGTTACTCCATTCCGCGGGGTTAGGGTTTATACTCGATGTGCCATGGGGATGCCAGGATCAGAATCAGCCTTGGAAGAATTGATGTGTAGGGTTTTGGGGGATCTTCTTGTCAAGGGTATGGTGGTGAAAATTGCAGACGATTTATATTGTGATGGAAATACTATCCCAGAGTTAGTAGCCAACTTTGATTCACTTCTAGCTGCTCTTGCTGTTTGCAACCTTCGACTCTCTGCTGCAAAAACTGTGATTTGTCCACATAGTACTACAATTCTTGGTTGGAAATGGACACTAGGATCACTTTCTGCATCTTCTCATATTGTATCAACTTTAGCTGCTTGTGTGCCACCCACATCTATACGTGGCTTACGATCCTATATCGGATCCTATAAGGCATTATCCCGAGTGTTGCCCCACTGTTCATCACTTATTTCTCCCCTTGATTCCCTTTTAACTGATAAGTCCACTGATCTTGTCCAATGGACTGATTCTACATCAACTGCATTTCGCCATAGCCAAGCAGCTCTGAAAAACTGTAAATCTATAACATTGCCTACTCCACAGGATCATCTATGGATTATTACAGATGCTGCTTCTTCAACAGATGGTCTAGGAGCCATTCTTTATGTTAAACGTGATAGCAAATTTTTAATCTCAGGGTACTTCACTGCTAAACTTCAGAAACACCAAGCTTTATGGCTTCCATGTGAGATGGAAGCATTAGCGATTGCTGCTGCAGTTAAACATTTTTCTCCATACATCATTCAATCCCCAATGCCCACACAGGTCCTTACAGACAGCAAACCATGTGTACAGGCCTTCCACAAAATGTGCAGTGGTACATTCTCGAATAGTCCTCGAGTATCCACTTTTCTGTCTATTGCCCATCAGTATCAGGTGACACTAACCCATCTGCCTGGATCTGCAAATTTACCTGCCGATTTCGCCAGCCGAAATGCTCCACCTATATGTGCTACCAACAATTGCCAAGTTTGCACATTTGTTAATGAGTTAGCTGAGGCACCAGTAATTCGATCCCTTCCTTTAGTCAGTGAAGATAATGAATGTGCACCTCGTGAGTTACCTATTGTGCACGCTGTCTCAACTAATCCTGCTATAACCAATGACACGAAACCCCTTTATACCAGTCGCCACGCTTGGCTAGAAACACAGCGGGAATGAGCCGACTTACGTCGTGTTAAAGCTCATTTGGTTCAGGGGACACGCCCGTCCAAGAAAGATACTGATATTCGTGATGTCAAGCGATATCTGGGTGTTGCTTCATTGACAAGCAATGGCTTACTTGTTGTTCGACAAGAGGAACCATTCACTGCAGCTCGTGAATTGATTATCATCCCTCGAACTATTGTTCTTGGTCTCTTAACATCAATACACCTGCAGCTTAACCATCCATCAGCAAGCCAATTAAAGAAAAACATTACGCGAAATTTTTATTGCCTTGATCTCGATAATGCTGTTGCTGCTGTAACATCAGGCTGCCATCAATGTTGTGCCCTATCACGATGCCCACAACAAATTATTGCACAATCATCTGGAGAACCTCCTGAAGCAATTGCTATATCTTTTGCTGCAGATGTGCTACGCCGTTATCAGCAATATTCTGAAATTTGACAGATTTTATAAATATTAATAGTTAATATTTAGGTTGGGCACCGGTTTATTCCAGAACATGTCTGGGGACATTAACCACTGATTCTAGAATTTTGTCTTTCAAGTATATCGGTGGGTGCCGCGATATCTTAATCGACTAGAATTACAAATGGTCAAAGGGTTTAACAGATTTATTTTGCGTTATACGCTACTGTTAAAGGGACATCACGCTACTATATGTATTATTTAATATACGGTATGAGAGCAATATCGCACGAAGCAATGTCAGTGAGAAGAGGCAAGTCGTTTCCAAGGTCTACCCAGAGCTTGGTTTAGCCGAGACACGAGGATCTGAATTTTGTATTCCTAATACTCTACTTTACCAATAATACTTGAATATAGTAGGAGCTTTATTGTACTTTAATAAGTACGGATATTTCATCTTACTGTAGTCACGTATTTATAATGTAATACGAACAGTAAGGAAAGAGAAAAAGAATTATTTCTCGCCGTCGCACTAAATATATAATATATAAGTAATTAAGTAATAAACGCGAATATATATATGGCACTAATCTACTAAATAATCGCTAAAATAACATTCTACTAAATAAAATTAAAGAAAACGATTATAATAAAATTACATAATTATACATACATAAATATGAAATAATGAAACAAATATAAAATAGTAGTCATACACCCACTCCAGACGCTGTTACGTTGGGGAGTCCCTAGATGTTTGTTGGATTAGGGAGGTGGTCGTGGGAAGAGTATCTTGCCTTCCATACTTTCCGGAGAGTTCTCTGTCTCTTTCCAGTAAACACAAACGACCAACTGGGCGATTGAGCTGCTGTGTCTCGAAGACAATTCCCGGTTTCTTAAAGTTACGTCGCATGACGACGAGTTCTACCGATCGCACTAAACCATCATCCGAGATGTGAGTCTCGATGATACGACCTGTCTGCCACCGCTTACGTGGAATATCTGAATCCACAATAAGGACCATGTCTCCAGCGCTGACGTTTTCTTGCTGCGTAAACCACTTAGTTCGAAGTTGTAGCGTGGGCAGATAATGTTTTTGGAAATGGTCAGCGAAACGACGGGATAACAACTGCATAAGTTGCCAAGTTTGCCGGCAGTATTCGTCTCCGTCTGTGATTTCCGATCGTGGGAGCATGGCTACAGGTTTCTTCAGTAGGAAGTGCGCGGGTGTTAGCGCTTCCAGGGAATCGGGACTCGATGAGACTGGCATAAGAGGTCTCTCGTTGAGATAGGCGGCGATTTCCTCCATTAACGTCCGCAAAAGTTCGTCGGTGAGATACGCGCGGCACGGCACTATAAAGTGAAATGCAGTCTTCACGCTCCTGATTAATCTCTCCCAACTTCCTCCCCACCAAGGGGCGTCGGCGGCGTTGAAGGTCCAGCTAGACGCTGTTACCCTTAGCTGATCATCCACCTGTCTTTGGTTCCAATCTTTGACGTAAGCCTTGATTTCATTGTTGGCACCAATGAAGTTTGTTCCCTTATCAGATCTCATCGTGTTACTAGTTCCAAAGCGAGCGATCTGTCGTCGTAAGCTCAATAGGAAGCTGTTGGTAGATAAATCGTTCACCATATCGAGATGGATAGCTCTACAAGTCATACAGACAAATATGACACACCATCTCTTGACTATAGTCCTAGCATGATATACCTCAATAGGGCCAAATAAATCCACACCGGTATTAGTAAAGGGTGGTTCATAGAAGCTTACTTGTTCCCTAGGTAATTCTGCCTCTCGCTGTGTTAAAGGCCTACTGAATGCTTTCCTACAGGGTATGCAGTTCCTAAGAACTTGGTTCAGAGCTCTATGGGGTTTATAAAAATAATAGCGAGTTCGAATTTCACTAAGAACTCGTTCTCTACCAGCATGATAAAGTTTGCTGTGAACATCTACAATCATCTTGATTTGTATTTCAAGATTTCTAATGAGTATGGGAAATTTTGTGTCAAAGGATAATGGAGCATTAGTTAATCTTCCTCCAACACGTATCAACCCATCTATCATAGTGCTAGAGAAACGATCCCTTAAGCGCATCTGTGGATTTCTCAACAACAGGAAATACTTATCGGAATCCTCATAGCATTGCAGGAGTCTCAGCATCTGCTTATTGGTTTCTTCATGCTCCTGATAACTGATCTTCTCCTTCAGAAACCTGTCGGATATCTTATATTTGGGAAGATCTTTAACAACATGGACCTGCACAGATGTCAGTGGAGCGGTATCACTATTGGTCTTCGTCCTGGAGTAGTGATGATGAAAACATCGCTTTAAATATGTAACGGCCTTACAGAGCCGATTCCAGGAACTGTAGTGATATATCGCTCTCTGCAGGAGAGGTGAGAGTCCTTGCGAGACGTCTGGTATTCCAGATTTCCAATCCTTCTCTCTGATTTCCACAACAGACTTATTTGTGGCTGTGGGTTTCGGATCCAAAGCGTCGTCTCCGGAAGTGTGTAGTACAGACAGATCTACCACAGGTTTAAATAACTTCGATTTACTCGCCCGAGTTTTAGGTTTGACTTTCTCCGCTCCCTTGGCCTGTCTAATCTCCGCCGTAGTAAGATGAGGAGGCCATTCATCCTCTTCTTTGCTTAGGAAGTCGGGTCCACCTAACCAGTCTGGAGTATCTATCAGTTCTTGTGGAGTTGCTCCCCTGGAGGCGATGTCTGCTGGATTTATCGTTCCGGGGCAATGTCTCCATTGATCCATCTTCGTACGACTAAGTATAATGGCTACTCTGTTGGTAACGAAGACGCTGAACTGACAGACTTCATTGGTTATATACTCCAACACGAGTAAAGCATCGGTCCAATAGACAGTTTTCTCCAGTGGATATTCGATCTGTTCTGTTACATTTCGGCCGATGGCTGTAGCATATAGAGCCGCTTTTAACTCCGCTCGAGGAACTTTCAACTTGTTGTTTATCAATGCCTTAGAGGTAACCAAGGCGACTTTAATTCCATCCGGAGTTTCCACTCTCAGGTAGGC